>LTAE01009066.1:0-19300 GCA_001647135.1 Pontederia paniculata
AAAAGAAAAAGAAGTGAAAGTCAAATAACTACTCTAATGATTTCGATGGCAAAGTAAAAATGCAATCGGAATTAAGAGTATGCAAAGCACCCCACACACCCAACCGAGTAACCCAGGGTGGAAGGCTTGGATAGTGTCGTGGGGAAGTCAAACCATGCATTATTGCTTGCATTGAAATTCAAATAAAAGTACCTCTCTTGTGTGTTAAAACTTCATTTCAGTTATTAGTGGTTTCCATCTTTGTCTAGAGCTTTCGGAGAAACTGGATATACATTAGGAACACAAAACTTATATTAGTGATGTGAAAACCAACCCTTAAATCAATTGTGATATATGTAGAGAATTTGCAACATGATGAGTGAAACCCTCTTTTTGAAATTATATATTTAGACATTTCCGATATTTGCAACTACACATTGCTATGTAATGATTATGACTTGTTACTTATGTTGTAAGGGTTGTTTAAAAATTAAAAAATAAAAATTTTGCTTGAGGGCAAGCAAGAATTTGGTTTGGGGGAATTTGATAAGTGAATAAAATGAACACAAATAAACTACGATTGAGAATCACGTCATGCTATTTTAGATGTTAATTATGCTTATTCTTCGGAGATCTACCCAACGTTGTATTGGTTTTGACAAGAGATGATAAGCACACCAAATCGGTGGAAAATTAAGTTTCTGGAGAGAATACGGTCGTCCCGGCTTGAAGAATACGGTCGTACAATCTTGAGGAAGAAAGCAATGAACTGGCGAAAGAATACGGTCAGACTACATAGAAGAATACGGCCGTATCGTCCATGCCGAAGATATTTCGGGTCGATGGTACAATTTTGTACGGTCGTATCGGGCTGAAGTCTGGAATGTACTACAATTTCGATACGGCCGTACTAGACATTTCGGTCCACCCGTATTGAGAACTGTGAATGTCATTTTTTTAATATTTTTATGGGTAATTTGGTAATTTGTAACGGATGAATGTTTGGGGACTTGGAAAGTACAAAAGGAGAGAAACTAGGCCAGTCAAGGGCACGACGGGAGGAAGACGAAAAGAAGAACATTGGACAAGGGATAGATCTAGGTTTTGCAAAACTCAAGAACATCCTTTTATGTAATTTTTGAACTTCTATGCACTTTTCATGTTTTGGATCTGATGAACATGTTTTTCTTAATGTAATATATGTTCTTATCTTTTATGATGCGTGGCTAAATCTTTTATGTTCTAGGGTTTGATGATAATTAGGGGTTTTGTGTGTTTTCATTTGATAATTATTTGTGATGTATGAAACTCATCTAGCAAGCTTTCATTCGCAAATCTAAATGTGATTAGCTATCCATTTAGGTCATTCTAAGTCGATTAGTGATGAAAATCTTCAGATTGACTTGTAGACTTGCTTGATGATCTATAAATCTTGACCTAAAAATAGGCTTCCTTTATAGAAATTCATTGTCGTGGGTTTTACATGAAGGTAAGTTTCTTGTGTGAAATGTGAAAGTGTTTGCATATGAAATTTGCTAATATTGTATGATCTTGAAAAATGGATACATGAAAAGTTTATGAACGATGTCATATCACATATTGCATAATGTTTGGAAATCATGTGAGAACCCCCAGTTTGATTCAATCCCTGGAACATTCCATTCTTTCTGAGAAACTCTTGTCAAGTTAGCATCTAGTTAGTCGTTATAGTATCGATCATTTTCTTTATTGCAAGATTAATTTTTCTCTCACGGATAATCTAGTCTAGATAATAACAAAAATATCGCAAATTTAATATTTAAAACCTCTCTTTGTGGGTTCGATATCTTTTTATTACTACATAGGATTTTGTGCACTTGCAGAATTGCTACCACATATCAAGATTGGCGTATAAAGGATCAAATCCTACTGAGCTGGTTGATCTCCTCTCTCTCAAAGGAGATTCTAATCGATGTTGTTGGACTTTCCTCATCATATGAAGTCTGACAAATATTTAATCAAGCATTCGAATCACCATTGCATACTCATGCATTGCAATTAAGAATACAACTGCATAACAGGAAGAAAGGAGAGGAGGCTATTTCGACATACCACAAACAAAATCGAAAGCTCACATAGATCTTGGAATATATGTTGAATGGGTACCAGACTCTGGAGCAAGGCATTTACACCACCAATACCTAAAGGCATAGAGTCCTATGAACCATACTAAGGCCGCGATCAATTTACAAATAGGTGATGGTAAGTCTCTAAGTATTACGCACACAATTTCTTTTATAATAAACACATCTCGACCCTTTCACCTTTCTAACATTTTTTGCATGTTCCCAAAATCTTAGGTCTCTTCTCTCGATAAAAAAATCCACTCGTTATAATACATGTTCTATTTTGAGTGATTTATTGTGAAGGAACAACTCAGTTGCAAGGTGCTCTTGCACGATAGGTCATGCACACATGGTGACCTATATCACACCTAAAGGATGGTTTTTACCATTTTGTTCCTAAGTTTTCCCTACAGACAGATCCCACCATCCCCAACCTGCAATGCATCCATATGGTGACATGCCCGACTTGGTCATGCACACATTCACCTTATCAATGAAGTTCTTCGAGCACATAACCATGGACTACACCATGACTATTTATGATCCATAAAAACTTGGGAAAGCCAGAATATTACCTTTGTCTTTGATGCTTAGTCATAGTAGTAGTCAATTTGCTTTAGTTCATACTGATGTATGGGGAGCAACACTAGTTCCTTCCTCAAAAGGACATCACTACTTTGTTTTGTTTTTAGATGATCTCCCTAAATTCACTTGGATGCACCCACTGAAATAGAAACCTAAAAGGTACTCTTGTTTTATTCATTTCAATAAATTTATTGAGCATCAATTTGATTCCAAAATATTAGCTTTTCAATATGATGGTGGCGAGGAGTATCAAACTCTCTATCACTTGTTCTAGAAGTCTGATATTCTTCATTGTGTCTCTTGTATTCACACTCACGAACAAATTGGGGTTGTTGATTGCAAAATCCATCACTTGTAGAAACTACACTCACTCTACTTGCACGTTCATCGATCCCTCTGTCTACCTTAAGTAGTCCTCTTAAACCTCTCTCCATTTTAGGCTCTCTACAATCACATACCAAACTATAGTTTTTTGAAGTTTTTTGTTGCTCAAAATTTTAATTCTTACGTCCGTACAACCTGCATAAATTTGTATTTATTGGTTATCTATCGAACTACTATGGCTGAAGGTGTCTTGATCTCGAGTCTGTTCACATCTTCATTCAATGTGATGTTACACTTCATGAGTCTTCCTTTCCTTACTACCACAGGATTCATCAAGCCTCCCCATCAATCGTAGGTTCTTTTGCCTTCACCCTCCTCATGGTTATATTGTACCTACAACCTGATTCCTCTATCATCCCTTGTTAGAACCTCATCACTGCAATCTATGGTCGACATCTCTCAATCTAGTGATGCCAATTCACCCACATCTTTAAGTGCACCACATGCAGCCCTCTTGCAACCACCTGCTACACCCATTCATCTTCGAAGCAAGCAACCACCTGCTACACCCATGCATCTTCGAAGCAAGCCACCTATCAACTATCGCCCCTTATCTAGACTTAGATTGTCCAAGGCACTAATTGCTCAATTATCCTCCACCTACATCTTTCACTATTACAAATAAATCCTTACCTTGTCACAATGCAACGATTGATAAAATCTTTTTGCCAATGGTACTTGGACCCTAGTACCTCATACGACTGCTATGTATGTAATAGGATGTGGGAGCTTCTCAGGAAGAAATACGATTCGCATGGCTCTCTCAAATGGTACAAGGCTTGCCTTGTTGCAAAGGATTTTCATTTTTGACTATTTTGATACATTCAACCCATGTAATCAAACAATCCATGATTCGTATGGTTTTGTCAATTGCTACATTTAGACATTGGTCTCTTCGCCAACTTGATATAAACAATTATTTTATTTATGGCGATATCAACGAGGTGGTGTTTATGGAACAACCACCTGGCTTTATTGATGATGAACACCTTGACTATGTGTGCCTACTATATATAACTCATTATATAGGTTAAAGCAGGCACCAAGGTCATGGTTTCACAAACTACATCAAGCATTGCTTTCTTTTGGTTGATCATTTCAAGGTATAATAGTTCATTAATTGAGGAAGTTGTTTGGCATCTTGGAGCTCTCTTCACCGTTCATGACCTTGGCAAGCTTTCCCACTTCTTGGGTATTGAGGTTATACACGGATCAAATGGCAGACTTATAATGTCATAAAAAAATATATCCATGTTCTATTATCTACAACTAACATGCATGGATCCAAAGTTGTCAAGTCCCTATTGTCTTTGGTGTCTGAATTCATGGTTGTAGTCACTACATGTACTGACCCTCACTTATATCAGTATGTTGTGGGCAAGCTCCAATATGTTACCATGACTCATATGGATGTTGTCTTTATGTCAACATGTCAAGAAGATCCTTCGTTATCTCAACAACACAAAAGCTCTTGGCCTCCTTATTGCCTCTGCTTTGTGTGACTCACTTCATGTGCTTTCTAATGCTAACTAGGACCATGCAACTTATGATTGTAAGTATTTTGGGGGTTACAATATTTATTTTCGTTCTAACCTTATATCATGGTCAACACGCAAACAACATATGGTGTCTCATCTGTAATACCCCCAAATGCATACCCCATCTCATGACAGAATACAAACTTAGAGACGCTACGCCCTATTCATTATTTTGATCGCCTTCAAGATCAAAAACAAGGAAGACAATTCTCCCATGAGCGATTAAGCTCAATTTGTAAAGAAAATTCAATAGGAAAAACCATATATAAAAACAATATAAAAGACCTTAAAAACATAAATATGTTTTCCTTTACTTTACCTTTTCACCTTCTCATTATCTCAATTTTCTATTGAAACAATATTAGTAATCAATTCATGCAAGAACATCAATTGCAATACAATGTAGCAAAGATCAATTATTCTTTGTTCAATAGGTTCAAGCCCAATTCAATCTTTTCTTAGGACCCATTATTCTCTGTTCAATTATACCAATCAATTGTGAGCCTTTAATAATCATGAAGATCATTGGTTTTTATCTTGGCGCCATTTAAGACTAGATAGGACTAAAGAAACTATTAAATAATAGTGACAATTATTTCCGAAGGAACCTAATTGAACCAATAGGAACTCTTTTCAGGTGTTCTTAAAGGAATCACTTAACAATTAAACCAGTAGGAACTCATTTGCAGTCATACCTAAAGGAACTCCATTGAATCTAAAGGATCCCTAGCAGGTATTCTTAAAGGAACACAATTCCCACAAAGCTATTGGCCAATTCATCGGGAACCAATTCATCATCTTCATGGACAATTCAATCACATGCTACATCCTTTTTAAATTCTATTATCATAAAAATCTAGGTTGTATACTTCATGCATCAATCAAGACTTCAGACAATAAAACTTAATCAATGGCCAGCGTTCTCAACAAACATGGATTGATTCTTGTCGGGACACAATCCGTGTTGACTACTGACATAGTCTATGTCATATGTTGCGTGGTCTGGGTTTGAGGCATCCATACCTACGTCCAATTTATCTCCAACTTGCCTCAAGTGGCATGACCAATGCTCAGGTGCAACACGGCGTGAGTCATGTGATGTGTTTGACATCAAAGAGAAACAAGGCTCGCGTCTACATGAGACACGGTCTGTTTCCATCATTATACGATAACATGGTTGCGTTGCATTACACGATCATTTTTGTAGTGGCAAACATACCCCAAGTTGAGGAGTGACGTGGTCCATTTCGACCTCTAATATAGTCCATCAACATGCTCTGCTCTAATGTTGTGGTGGAACATGGCCTATGTAGAGGGGGCAACGCAATCCATTTTTGACACTATGATGTACCGTCGTGAATATGGCTGCGTCCAAATGTGATGGTCATTCTTTGCTGTAGATTTTTTTCCCTCATCTAGTTGTTGGTCAACAATTAAATATAATAACATTTATGTCATGCAGAAAACTATAACATATTATTATGTCAGATATATATATGAAGATCCCTAGAGTTGATCGAGGTGTGCATTTTATAACATGTTTTAGGGCTTGCATTAGGCATGATTTTGAGTTATTTTGACACAGTATGCATCTATTTTTATCTTTATTTGTTCATATTGTTTCAAGTCCGAAATATACTCCGTTTGGTGTTATTTTGTAGGATATCACTTGGAGAATGTTGAAATGGACCTAACATCGAAAAGGAACTTGTTCATGAAGAGGAAATCAATATCAAAGGTCCATCACAAGCAGTGATGAAGTAAGATGTGTTGAAAGGAAGTCCAACACGGACCGTTATACGCATATCATGACCTTTACAGGAGGCACCGCAACTTTCCCTCAGAACATTACGGGCCGTGATAGTTCATTACGGGCCGTAAGGATGAATATCATGACTGTGATGCTCATATTACAACCCTTACAGCAGCAGTCATTTCGACAATCGGATACTTCACGGGCCGTGACACCCTATTACCTGTCGTGAAGTCATATATCATGAAGCGTCACCACAGATCACGACTTCGACAGTAGTGGTTGATTATTGAAGGTTCAACATTATGAGTTGTTACATTCATAATGGGCTTTGAGATAATAAGGGACCATTTTGGAAATCTTTCGACGCTCGAGTCATGGGCCATGACATATCATCATGAGCCATGATGACTTGAGGCACCATTAAGATACCTATACTTATGGGCCGTGAAATCTCCTCATGGATCGGGATGAAGGTACAAAAATTTATATGGTGAAGATGTCGATATAATTTGATAGCCAAAAGTTTGGTATTTGATCTAAGACTTTAAAGATTAGATTACAACATTTCTGAAGATTGTATGAGTTTTTATTGGGTTTTCATCACCACCATTGATCGGGAAGCAGATTTGATTCAAGGGTTCACATGCAACTATGATCTAACCCTAGGAAACCTTAATTTGGGAGAAGGTGTAAAAGAACTTCGTCTGCAACTTGAGAAAGGTGGATTCTAGAGAAGTTAGAGCCATTGACCAGAGCAAAAATACCAAGAACAAAGATTTATTCTAAAGGACTACTGGAGAGGAGTTGGATCAATATACTCATTAAGAAGATTGCCCAGCACCTCTTTCGACATCTGGAAGAATAATCCTTTTTCTACCGTTGTTGAGACGAAATATTTGTTGTCATTAAGATAATTTATTCTGAGTATTTTTTGTATTAGTTTTTACTCTTTGATAGTATACTTGTATAACTTTCGAGACTTTTAGTTGAATTGATTCTTCACGAACATGATTGTCTGATTTTACTTTATTAATCATTAATTCTGTAGTGAGGTCAATCTATTTGCAATTCATGTCCTGTGATTTTGATCTGTTAAGGACGTTGTCGTTTGTGGTTTGTTAGGTCAACTCGTTAAAGGTGATTTAATAGTGTAAGGAGACATCTTACTGCGTCTTGTATTTTATTCTTGAGGGTAAATCTATTAAGGGGTATTCTATGGGTTGTTTAATATAAGATAGTTGAGTTACCCGTTAAGAGAATTCATAACTTAGGTTTTCCTAATCAATTAATTTTCATCTTATATACGTCTGTTGTACAAAGTTCTGAGTGCTTATCTTGAATTTAGTATTGTCCAGGACCTAGTCATCATCCTATATTATTTTTATTAATTATATTTATATATTATCGATTTTATGAAATACCAATCCTGAAATCATTGTTATCTCCTATTAGCCCTGAAGTTAGATTAGATAGTTAAACTAATTCCTAGTGGGATCGACAATTTTTTCTTTTAGCAGTTTATTACTTAAGCGATTAGTAGACTTGTTAGCGATATTTGTCAACAAGCATCAAGATTTTGGTGTCGTTGTCCGAGAATTTTATTTAACTACTATTCTAATTTAAAGCTACTGTGAAACTTTATTTTATGTTACATTCACTTTTCTTTCAGTGTTGTGTAAGCTTTTCAAGAGATACCTTTTGTACACAACTTGATCATCGACGCACACATCATCACACCCTCAATGGCGAAGAAGAAAGCGAATACCAGTCAACAAATTGAGAAGAACAAAGAAGTTGAAATGCTATACGGAATCCAGATGAAGGCAACATCTATGAAGCCCGAACAATACCAAGTGGAAGATCAATCCATGGACATGTTTGCTAGCATCACAAAATGATGAATTCTCTATTGAAGATACTCTCCATACAGCAAGATCAAATCACAAATTTGGAGTGACAAATGTCAAATTTAAGATAGCAGAACAAAAATACAAATGGCGTCAAGACATTAACAGAGCCCAAGAGCAACCTTGAAGAGATGGTTGGCCAATTTATACAATAATTGAAAGACGATTAACAATACAAGGCCAACTCATCCAAAACTTAGAGTTAGAGCTGACAGAACTGAAGAATAAAATTGAAAATGATGAAGTTATCCAACAACTCGAGAGTCAACTCAAATATGATGACCTAGAAGCAAAGCTACATGCATTAGAGAATCAAGTTGCGCAACTGATTTCTCAAAATGATAAATCTGAGAAGGACATCGAGGAGGACTCAATAATCATCATATGTCCATGCCGCTATTCATACAAACGAAGATGGTTGTCTAAAAGAAAGTTTTCAAGAAGGACATGGACTACGAATGGTATGTCAAGAGACAAGTGAATATATAATCGAAGATGTGAAAGACAAAAGGAGGAGCTCGCCTTTGGATTCTCCTATTAGTCCAACATCATTATCTCCAATTCAGACACCACAATGCAGCTCCAGGCACTATTACCAACTATGGATCCACTGGCGTAGCCGACACAATTTTCATCAAACAAATCCAAGGAACCATTAAAGTATAGACCACCAGCAACAATGCAATGGCAACCAAGGAGCCTCTTAAGTAGATAAGATTAGCAGCAGCACAAACCACAATGTCGGTTAGAGAATGTTGTTGTACTTAAAGGCCCAACAACGGGAAACAACGGGAAAATGGCAGAAATAATCGGTGGTAATTCTGATTGTGTTTGTTGATCTTCACCATGACGAGCATTAATGATCACATCAAACACTCCTGGTGAGATTATTGCTTACTGCCTATCATTATTAATTTAAGCAACCCTTATAAACCTCAGCATACACCTAACCAAGTCAAGATAAAGACTATAAATTAGAACTATATTGTCTAAACCCTATCCACCTAGCTAGATTTTTTTCTTTTTATCGAGTCATTTTAATCTTGATCGAGTCCTCAAGGCCTCTGGGTCCTTTAGTTACATGTTTTTAACCCTACAATCTTTCTCCTCTTACATCACGACCCGTAACAACTCATCACGGCCTGTAAGACCCGAATTCACGCCCCATAATAAGTTATCACGGCCACCAACAACTATTCTTTAGTACTTAAAAGCCATCATGGGGCGTGATACTACATCATGACCCATAACACCTAAAGGCCGATATTTTCAGTCAGCTCACGAGTTGTGAGACCTCGTCACGGACTCCACAGTAGCACCCTTGGTGAGCCATAAATATGTCACGGGCCTAACTATTTGTCGTTGTAAGTTAGAATTTGAATTCATATAACCTACGAAACAGCTGACTCGTGACCCATAACAATCACATCATAACCTATCCAGGGACGACATAGGTCATATATTGGCAACGACCCGTGATCAAATGTCACAGGCCGCAAGTCATTTGTGGCAGTCGATCATCAATTGCAAAACAACCGACCCATGACCCATGAAGAATTCATCACGAGGTCCTTCATACACCATAAGACTTCATCACAGCCCATAAGTTACAATTTTCATATGAGATGACCCGTTTCACCCGACTTACGAGTCGTTACCTTTGTAATGGGCCGTGAAGAATTTGAATAGTCGCATAACTGCCACCTACCAGCATTTAACATCCTACGACGGAGTGTCATGGCCCACAACGCAATCAAAGGCCGTCTTTAATGCCCCATTAAATAAGTTGATGCCTCGTAACGAGCCATGATGCCTCGACCACCGTAATCATGCCCCATTAACTGCACATGCCTCGTAACACCCCAAAATGACGCATCAAAACAATCGCAACAACCTCGTAACGCCCAACGAAGCGACCTAACACCTCATAACTTTGACCATATTTTGTCCATCACGGCCCGCGAAACCCGTTACAGTCGTAATAACTTCGTGCTCTTCTCTATATATACTAATATTTTGTAGGTATCTCGTTCCATCGATCGTCAGAAATCCATTCCTAAACCTTGGTCTACGGCGTTATCACTCCGTCAGACATCCCAGAGGCGAGCAATTCTTATTTCCATCTTGCCAGCATCAGGTGATCACCGAGCAGACAACAACATTTCCCTTGGCTCTGATGATGAAATTGCACAACCTCCATTGATCTCCAACTCCGGCAACTGCATCACGACCTGTTAGACAACATTACGGGTTGTGACCAAGAGGATAATTCCACCATCGCAGCTGCAACTTCATTCACGAGCGACATTTCATCTGTCATGGGCCACAACTTCTCATCACACCCCGTGACCCTCTGAAGCATCAATGTCGGATAGCCTTCAACCCCGCAACCATCTTCACGCGTCGTGACACAGCATTTTACGGGTCATCATCGTCATAATGGGTGTTAACATCCTGAACATCAGATTTTAGCGCTCTTGCCTCAATCATGATAGCTCTTTATGGCCCACAACTCGGTTTCATGGCCCATGACATATCATGGCCAGTTCAAGTCACTTGAAGCGCACCAAAGTTCCTACTTGTCGAGCACAATCGGAACGTGTTGACGAGGAGCAACCTCCATAACCTGCATTAGGCCTCATTCCAAGGTCACCTAAGAAGATATTGAAAAAGACAAAGAACCGAGCATGGGAAAATGTTCTCTCACTCTTCGGCTGACCCCAACCAATTCGCGCACAACGCCACCATGATGGAATACAACCTGCATGACTTTATTCTCATGTTGTTCGAGAACATCAGGCTAGAGTTCCTGAGCTCGTTCGAGATCAAGAATGCCATAGGTGATAGGTCGTCCTATTCTTTTAGCTCTTCAACACCAAGTTCAGCCTCACCTTGGCTGAATTCAACGTCGTCTACTAGTTTCTAGACGATGGCTATTTGCGCATCCCTAAGGATTTTGATGCCAACGACTTCTGGAGGCGTATCATAGTGGCGGATCAACTTAATTATCAGACTGCAAAGAGTATAATGATCCAAAATATGATCTTTCGATATGTGCACCGGATCTTATCTAACACTATTTTTGGGAGGGGCGACAGTGATGACTCAGTGACAGAACCCAATTTTTTCTTTCTCTACTGCATGGCTATGCATACACCGGTGAATGTGGGGGCCATTTCTACCGCGTACTTTTCAAAAGAATTCGAAGAAAGACAAAAAGACAATTGTAATCACTCCTCTCGTTAATCCAATTGCGCAACAGCTCAACCTGGACCTGAATGCTCTCAACTCACTTGATGACTCAACATTTTTGGACCAGCGCATAGTCCAAGCGATGAAGCTTTGGGGTATTCTATGAGGAGTTATAGTATTCTTTTTCAAGAATTCAGAAGTCCTTCCTTGTTCTGAGATGGAGCGGTTCGACCCCTCAAACAAAGCCAATTGGATCCTGCTGCCCACAGATGCCCCTCAGCCGCCACCATTCATTCCACCGCGTCGAGCCTCTGTACCTCCACCGCCAGAACAATCCTCCTATATGGATGTTGATCCTACTAGCGTACCAATCGCCTGTGACTTTTCTTCAATGCATTCTGTTATGACTTCTATGTAGGGTGACATCAGAGACATCCACGATCGTTAGGAGAGGACGGAGAACATGGTCTGATGCATGCACGACTATCATGTCGACCAGGGCCATTATGGAGCGCAACTATTTTATTCTCCACCGTCTCCACCACCTCAGGACTATACTAGGTCGTGTTTGTTCTCTTTGTACTCTTTATGTTTTTCATGTTCATTGAGTCTTTGTTTTCTTGCATATTGTACCCTCCCTTCAGCTAGGCCAAAACACTGAGGACAGTGTTTAGTTTAAGCTTGGGGGAGTGCATTATCATGCATCATATTTACTTTTCTTTTACATATTTGCTTTGTGTATTGCATTGATATCACATTCTACATTTTGTATTGCATTCATATTATCAAAATTCCTAGAAAAATTTGAAAAAAATAAAAATCCAAAAATACCATTCATCATATTGTCTCATGTCTTGGAGTTATACTTGTTAGAGAGTAATGTTCGAAGACATCCTGTTAAGATAACGAAATTCAATTGCTTCAGTTATCCTTTATTAATATTGGGGAAAGATGGACTAATGTTTATTGCCTACTAGACTTAGGGCTGCTTACTCAAAAATTCTTATTTTTGTTCTTCATGTTCTTTGTTGAGTATTGATAATAATTACAACTGTATTGAACATATAAGTGTGTGTTGAGCTTATTGTTGTAAAAGATAATTTGATATCTCTCAAAGAAAGTTGTAAGAAATGTGTTTAAGGAGCGAGGACGCTGAGACATGTGTTATTCGGAATCTTTCAGGGTTCGAACAATTAGATATGTATGGGTTTATAACTGGTGACCTAAGGCCAATTGGTATGAGATCTACCGATCGAAAGTCTGTTACATGGACCCCATTGTGCAATATAGAGAAGCACACTAACATCCAAGTCACAGTTGAGACTCAAACCTTAATTTAGAACCTGAGAGTGTTCGGGCAAGTAAGCTCGAGGGGTGCTTCAACACCTATTGCCTTAAGGTCATCTGGTCTGGGAGTCATCTGTTGAAAGCCCACTACATGGAACTCCTTGTGCAAACATGTTTGAAAGTGAGAACTCAAAAAATTCTATTGAAAGAAGAAATATTCTGAAAATAAACTATTATGTTAAGCTTAATATACACTTGTATTTTCAACATTGATATTATTATTTGATGTACTAAACATTGTTACGAGTAGGGCTGGACTGGAAGGAGTTTAAATTTGTTTAAGTACCATAAGTCTAGATGGTTGGGATGATTGGAAAGTGAAAAGATGTTTTGGCAATAATTGTATAAACTCATAGCATATGAAAAGTAGTGTTCTGGAGGATGGAAACAATTATTGAACTTTTATTTTAAGTTTTGCCCTGAATATTGCTTGAGGACAAACAAACATCCAAGCTTGGTTTGATGCATGCATTTTATAACATATTTTAGGATTAACATTAGGCATGATTTTGAGTTATCTTTACATAGCATGCATCTATTTTTATCTTTATTAGTTAATATTATTTCAAGTCTGAAATCTATTTTTGTTTGGTGTTATTTTGTAGTAAATCACTTCGAGAAAGTTGAAATGGACCTGACATCAAAAAGGAACTTGTTCATGAAGAAGAAATCGACATCAAGGGTCCATCCTCGACCGAGACAGATCGTTACGGGTCATGATGAAGTAAGATGGGCTGAAAGAAAGTCCATCACGGGCTGTTACGCGCACATCATGACCTTTACAGGAGGCACCACAATTTCAACTCAGACTATTATGGGTCGTGATGGTTCATGACGGGTCGTAAGGAAGGATATCACGATCGAGATGCTCATATTACGACCCTTATAGCAGCGACCATTTCAATCATCAGATACTTCACGGGCCGTGACACCCTATTATGGGTCGTGAAGTCATATATCACGAAGCGTCACCACATATCATGGCTTCGACAACAGCGGTTGATTATTGAAGGTTCAACATTATGAGTCGTTACATTCATAACAGGCCGTGAGAGAAGAAGAAGAAATCATTTTGGAAATCTATTCCCGCCCGAGTTATGGGTCGTGACATATCATCATGGGTTGTGACGAATTGAGACACCATGAAGATATCTATATTTGCGGGTCATGAAATCTCCTCACGGGTCATGATGAAGGTACGAGAATTTATATGGTGAAGATGTCGATATAATTTGATGGCCAGAAAGTTTAATCTTTGATTTGAGACTTTAAATATTAGTTTACAATATATTTCTAGAAATGTGGATGAGTTTTTATTGGATTTCCATCACCACCATTGATCTGGAAGCATATTTGATCCAAGGGTTAACATGCAACTATGATCTATCCCTAGGAAACCCTAATTTGGGAGAAGGTACAAAAGAACTTCATCTACGACTTGAGAAAGAGGGGATGCTAGATAAGCTAGAGCTGTCAATCAGAGAAAAATGCCAAGAACAAAGATTTATTCCGAAGGATTGCTGGAGAGGAGTTAGGATCAATACACTCGTTAAGAAGATTGTCCAACGCCTCTTTTGTCATCTGGAAGAGTAATCCTTTGTCTACCTTTGTTGGGACGAAATATTTGTTGTAATTAAGACAACTTATTTCGAGTATTTTTGGTATTAATTTTTATTCTATGATAGTATTGCTAAAAAGAACTTGTATAGCTTCGGGACTTTTATTTGAATTGATTCTTCATGAACACGATTGCCTGATTTCATTGATCATTAATTATGTAGTGTGGTCAATCTGTTTCCAATTCATGTCCTACAATTTAGATCTATTAAGGATGTTGTCGTTTGTGGTATGTTAGGTCAACCCGTTAAAGGTGATTTAAATATCTAGGGAGACATCTTATTGCGTCTTGTATTTTCTTCTTGAGGGTAGATCCATTAGGGGGTATTCTCTAGATTGTTTAGTATAAGATAGTTGAGTTATATGTTAAGAGAATTCAGAACTTAGGTTTTCTTAACCATATGAAGATTCAATAATTAATTTTCATCTTATGTACGTCTGTTGTACAAAGTTCTGAGTGCTTATCTTGAATTTAGTATTGTCCAGGCCCTAGTCATCATCCTATATTATTATTATTATTAATTATATTTATATATTGTCAATTTTTTGAAATACCACTGCTAAAGTTATTGTTATCTCTTATTAGCCCTGAAGTTAATTAGATAGTTAAACTAATTCCTCATGGGATTGACAACTCTTACTCGTAACACTTTATTATTTGAGCAACTAGTGCACTTGCTAGCAATATTTGTCTACAAGCATCAAGTTTTTGGCACAGTTTTCTGGGACAAAAATAATGCATCATTGATCCTCTCAGTTACAAACCTGGTCTTAATGTTAACATGTCTTCTCGATCTATGTGCTTCGGTCTTCTCCTCATGTATGACCTCCTCTTTTAATGCTCCAGCTATGAGAGAGAGAGAGAGAAAAAGAGAGAGAGAGAGAGAGAGAGAGAGAGAGAGAGAGAGAGAGAGAATGCTGATGATGGCATCCCTCCTCTTAACCCCTTTTATAGGAGTTTAATCCAAGTCCAACTCTATTTCATCTCTANAGAGAGAGAGAGAGAGAGAGAGAGAGAGAGAGAGAGAGAGAATGCTGATGATGGCATCCCTCCTCTTAACCCCTTTTATAGGAGTTTAATCCAAGTCCAACTCTATTTCATCTCTATCTTTATTAAATCCTGGATTATTAAACAATATATCTTAATCCTAGTTTGACACGGTTCAGGTGGGCCAACATGGCCCACACTCATTTTAAACACAGACCACGTTGGTGTTTGGCAACTATGTGAGAGCAACATGGCTCGCATCCCTTCCGGACACGATCCTTGTTGAGTCTTCCATTATCAATTCGACTCAATTTCGATAATTGTGCACAACATGGCCCATGTCCTAGTTGGACACGGTCCGTGTTGGACCTTTTGTCAATTATTCTTGTTCCTTCAATTTGTTGGGTGTTGGATCCTATTTGTAGAGAAAGAAAATCCCCTCTAGATATAATTTAATTGTGATTAGGAATCCTTTAAGGATTAATTTGGATAAAACTAGGAATATTAAAAGATTAGGATAATAATTTGACTTGATTCTTATCCTTTTTTCAATCTTAATCTTGTCCTATCTTATCTTACTTTATCTTTCTTCTTTATCCTTTTTGTTTTCATTTTATTGGGTATTACATCATTCGTCCATTCAATCTGAGTACAAGGCACTAACTGATGCAACTATGAAGTTTATTTGGATGAAATCTCTACTATTGTGACCTTCATGTGTAGCCCCAACCTCTTTGTTTTTATGGTGTGACAACTTGGTTGCTACATACCTTACAATGAACCTTGTTATCCATGCTCGAACAAAGCACACTGAAGTTGACTACCACTTTGTTCATGAGGAATTTCAAACAAATGCCTGCGAGTTCGATCCATTTCTTCTCAAGACAACATCGTTGACATCATGACCAAGCCTCTTAGTGGGATTCGTTTTCAATTCCTTCATGACAAGCTAAGAGTACCTGATTATCTAACTTAGCTTGAGGGGACTTGTTAGATAATATCTTCTAGCAGATTCATTCTCATTTTACTAACCTTAATATATTGTAACTACATAATTATCTTATCATGGTGGTTCATACATCTCTATGTGTATAAATATGTAAATGTATAATCATAATGTGGGGGTTGGTTTTCCATACATAATATAAGATTATTTATTTCTTCAAAAATAACAAACAAATCATCCTAAAAGAAAAAAACTAGATAACTAATTATAAGGCCCTAAGATGATGATGAGAATGAAAGTTAGTCCCACATGGACAAAACACGGAGGTGGTCATGGGCTTATATGTAGCATCCTTCCTTACCATGCAAGACGCGTTTTAAATTCGTGCGGTCCATATGAGCCCAAAGCGAACAATATCTTGAATGGAATCGGGGGTGTTACAGAAGGTATCAGAGCCAACCTCGCGTGCTCACTTGAACCATGTGAGTCGACTCAACGAGGACGTTGAGCCCCGAAGGGGGAAAGATTGTAAGGCCCCAAGATGATGATGAAGAATCGGGGGTGTTACAGAAGGTATCAGAGCCAACCTCGCGTGCTCACTTGAACCATGTGAGTCGACTCAACGAGGACGTTGAGCCCCGAAGGGGGAAAGATTGTAAGGCCCCAAGATGATGATGAGAATGAAAGTTAGTCCCACATGGACAAAACACGGAGGTGGTCATGGGCTTATATGTAGCATCCTTCCTTACCATTCAAGACGCGTTTTAAATTCATGCGGGTCATATGGGCCCAAAGCGAATAATATCTTGAATGGAATCGGGGGTGTTACACTAATAACCTAACCAATAAAATTATTTAGACTAACAAGATTTTGCCACATCGCCACACCAAACTTTCCTCCTTTGCGAAAGAACACAAAATCACTAGGCAAACTATCCACTATTCGCACTAGGAGACATTTTCCTTTGATCTCACTAGGGTTGTTAAAGCAAATTCAAGAAGAACCAACCAAGAAAATCATTCCCTTAGAATTCCAAATATTGAGGAGTTAAAAGCTTGTCTTATGGGGCATTTCCTGGGTGGCGAAATCTCTACCACCATCCTCAAGATGGTGTTACCCAAACTCTGGAACACTCGTGCCCCACTCTGGATTTTCAAGTTTGGTAATGTCAATTTGTTGTTCAAGTTTGATAGTTTTCATAATAGACTTCAAGTGCTAACAAGCGACCCTTGGACACTTAGTAGGAACATCCTCAACATCACAGCCCCAAGTTGTTACTCTGATTACTTGAAGATCAAGTCACCTCTTCATCGATTTGGATCCAACTACTAGGTCAATGAATATTCGCTCACATGTGCAGAAATGAACTTTACAAACTTGATCAAACATAAAGTTTGGGTCAGATCACTAGTCAATCAAAGTTAATTTCAACTGTTTTTGTATGATAAGCTTCCCCTCTTTTATTTTTCTTGTGGCATTGTAGGTTATCTAGTGAAAATATGCCTTGATCAACGGTCTATGTCAAAATTCATTCCAAAGCCTAATGATTTGCCATTCAAATTGCACAAAACGAGATCCTCTAATGAGATCTTTTCCAACACGTCAGCCACATTGGCCGATTACTCCAAACTCCATGATGACCTGCGATGCACCATCACGATTCGATATACTGATCGGTCCAAAAGTCTAAACCAATTAACATGTCCAATACCTTTCAAACTTTAATCTAGGTAAATTCATATTTTTAATTTCTACATAATATATCCTAAGATTAATACACAAGTTTGATTCTTCATTATATAAATTAAGATAAAATCTTTCCAAGAATAACCCCTCTAGCAACCTCCAAGCTCTCTCATGCCAAAGTGATCTCGCCAAATGAATCTCTCTCTCTATCCTAGGATTTTTTTTTCCTTTTATCCCATTTTATTAGGCTTCTACACATAGTTCTCTATCCATCCCTGAGGTGGGTGTCTTCGAGTTATCATCCAAATAAAATAATTGTTGACTCTTGCTTTTATTTGTTCTGAGTTTGAGAGAGAGAGAGAGAGAGAGAGAGAGTGTGTTAGAGAATCTAATCTTATCATTTGTAAAGATTTAATATTATCCAGATCTGTTGTTATCCAGATATGATATTATCTATATTTGTGTTTATCTAGATTAGTTTAGGTTAGATGATCTTCTCTAGTTAGATTAGATAGACATTGGTGGTTATCCATATGATCCTTTCATGTACTATATATAGATGTACAGTCTCACCAGAATGAATACAGAAACCATTTTCTCCATTCTACTCTTCTAACATGGTATCAGAGCCATAATAATTTTTCTTTTCTTCTCTCTCCTTCTTCTTTTTACTTTTCTGCAGATTCGTCGGCAGACCTTCCGACACGGGCCGTGTTCTATCAACACGGACCGTTTTGTGTCAAAACGTCGCCGGCGCACTTGACGACCCCTCCAACACCGTTGCGTGCTGCACCAACGCGGGCCGTGACCCGCCCCTCCGACGCGATCTTCGGACGCTCTGCCTCTAACACAGGCCGTGTCCCTCTCTGACGTGCACTTCAACGCGTCTCTCAGACGCGACCAACACGACACATGCCGTGTTCGGTCATTGCGACGCGATCCTCCGACGATGCGCCCTTCCGACGCGACGCACGCTCCTCTGACGCTTCTCAAATGTGACTCTGCATCGGCACCGTCTGCACCAACACAGGCCGTGTTCGGCCATTCTGAAGCGCTCCTCCGATGACGCGCTCTTCAGACGCGACGCGCTCTCAACGCGCACGCGCCTCTCCGACGCGTTCGACGTGCCCTTCTCCGACGCAGGCCGTGTTCCTCTCCAAAAGCACGTCTAGTTCTCATCGCGTCCTCTCTGCAGACCGTGCAATCAAGATGGACCATTTTGTTCAACACGGACTGTGTTGCTTGACGCGGCCGAGATGACTTCTTCAT
>LTAE01009067.1:0-19299 GCA_001647135.1 Pontederia paniculata
TATATATATATATATATTCATAATTTTATATATCAGGTAGCGAGAGGAAGCAGCAAATTTAAAGTGCGATTCCTTCCACTTCTTCCCATGCGGCCCTTTAAATGCGCATTGTCTCCATCCTCAGCTTAAGTACATCAATCAAGTTGATGTTGTTGTTGTTGTTGTGTTTGTATTGCACTGCCAACTTTTACTGTCTCACAGCAGCTGTCTATGAAGAGGGCACAGCTCAACATCCCTCTCTTTAACATTTCAATGGACCAACTCAAAACATACCACATTCCGATGAACCCGAATTATTCGACCCAACTCAATATCAAACGGATTACATAAATCTTAAACTCGATATAATAACACTGAACTCCATCGAACTCAGTGGAGTCGGATTTTGAATTTGATCAAATCCGACCAATCACTCAGTCAATTACTAAGTTCTGGTAATTGAAGTTTGCTAAATGCTACATCAAAGAACACTTGCAATATATTTTGATACACGTTTCTTTCTCATATATAATTATTTTCATATGATTTTGTGGCAATAATAGAATTTGCATATCTCACCCTGCATAACTATAGCAGTCATAAAACTAACAGATGAATTGTCGTTAAAATTTACAAGTCATGTTGCATATCATATTCAACATCCTCCGATTGACTTGTGCAAGCAAAATGTTTGGTATCAGTGAGGGGCGCTAAATCTTCCGCTGACAGAAGCATAATCTGGGACGCGATCAACTGCAATCGAAAGAGGAATTATGTAAGTGATTGACGCCATTGTTTAGCTTACCCGGAGTTGTTCATGGTAGAAAGAGTCAAGAAAAGGAATTGACCATCTCCCCATGATGCCATTGTAAGCGGTGTTGATATCATCTTCTGAGCCATTTTTGTGAGATCATCAAGAGTCAACTCATCTAAGTGCCTTAAGAAATGCTCTACAGGTTTCCTGTACAGTATCGAGCCAGTGAACGTCTGTGATGATTGAATTTCCAAGAGTAAAGCATGAGTACGACTCATATGCCGATGCTTACCGGCACCCATATGTCAATATTTGCCTCCCGATATCCTCTGCCACAATTGCCTGAAAAAGGGAAGAGGTATCATGAACTTAAAAAGTTGCAAAACTTTAACAAAATAAACTGCAGAATTTTCAAAAGAATTATTAAAATTATAAATACCCTGGATTCCAGGTTCATCAAAACAGCTGATCTTGTTGCATTTTTGGCTCGATTCAGCTCAAGTTCTGAAACTGAAAGCCATTGAACAGGTATTAAGTTGAAATTGAGTAATAAATATTAAAATAAACTTGGACTATGTTAAACAAGACATGGCTTCTTACTGGTGCCTGGAGTAGCAATGGCCAGAAGTTCTTCAGTTGCAATATCCACTGCTTTTGCCACAAAATCAGATTCCTGCATTCATAGATGTTCCAAAAAAAATTGATAAAAATGTGTTTAATGGGATAGGATTTTTTGAAAAACAAAACTCTAAGGGCTTGTTTGGCTACATTTTTCTTGCTCCAGGGACAAGAGCAACAGATCCTGACTTTGTTCCAATATCGAGAGCACCATGTTCTTGATGAGAGCAAGAACACACTGCTCTCACAATTTAATATCTATCTGCAATAAATGCTGTGGGACCCATGCACATGAAAAAATGGCCGTTTGGTTAAAAAAGTGAGAACAAGCATCTGTTCTCACTTGTTTTTGGTGTCCAAACGGGCCCTAAATGTCCCATATAACATGAACTAAATGAAAACTCATCTAGCCACTTACAACATTGGTTTTCTTTCTTATACCAAAAAATTAAGTTATTTCCATGCTATAGCTGGTGTATGCTTCTTGTACATTCATAAATTTGTTCCAAAACGATATGATGAAAAAATGTTTAATAGAATACATTTTTTCAAAAAGAACTCTAAATATCACAGATAACATGAACGAAATGAAAACTCATCTGACCACTTACAACCTGGGTTTTCTTTTTTAACTTATTTCCATGCTATGGCTAGTGACTGCTTCTTGTAAATACCATAACTTTGATTTTCTTCTCATGTGAACACATGTTTTACCTTTAATGGGTTACATAATAAACTAATCGATGGGCCTAAGACAAGGAGAATTGGAATTATTCTCAAATAATTTATTATAACGCTTTTGGAGTTACAAGATCGCGATAATCATGCATAAAGTATTTGGAATCCTAGTGCAGAGAAATTGTTTCAGGATCTCTTTTGAACTTTTTTGTTTCTAATGGATAATATAAACCAAGCAGAAAAGTCACAGGTGACAATGCCCAAATGAAGTTGTTAATGGATAGTATCTTACTGTCACCGAATAAATACCGAAGAGGCCCGTTTCATTGTACATGCTACTGAATGCAATGAAAGACTGTAGTTCTTGGTGCTGTGAAAGCACCTTTAAATCTGCATAAGTCAAATATGTACTAATAAGCCAAGCTCGAGTTTTATGTGCACCCGATGAAATAGATGAGAAACTTAAAGATGAAATTAATAAGCTGGGAAATGGAGCCTCTCTCATTCTTTAAAGACAATGTAAAATAACTTCCATCAAATGCTTTAGCAATAAAACAATAGTAGAAATAGTGACAGTTCCACACTTGCAGATGATTTAAAAAGGGAAAAAAAGATCCATACTTGCAGATCTTAGGGAGGAATCACTTAGATGGTGGCAGATATCGAATGTTGAAGGCTGCCATTAATAAATACTTGAGAATCATGCTCATTATCATTTCTAAATATTTGAATGAAGAACAAGCATTTATCTATAATGAGTGGAAAAGGAAAAAAGTTGTTGATCACCCTAAATTTCTCGGAAATATCTAAAACGCAATTTCCAGATTTCTCGGAAATATCTAAAACGCAAGCTTCCGTTTCACCACATCTGACAGCCCATTGATCTTAAATCTAATCATTGCATCTGTTTGTCACTATTATCATCTTCACTTTCTGGTAGTACTGGTAACACCATGCCAAACTGATGATACCAAAACTCCTTTGATCCACCCCAATTTAGACAGCAAATATGCCACATTCTATAAACTACATGTGTAGCTTGCTACATATACACTGTTTAAAAAAAAATACTATAGAAGGAACATTTCTCAAAGAATACTATACAAAATAGTATAGACGAGTTAGCACACTAGTGCCTAGAATCTCAAGGCCATTGCGAAGAAACACTTTAAGAAAATGTACCTTATTTTACAATTTATTTTTTTAATCAAGAATAAACATGTATTTATATTCAATACAGAGACTTCAAAGAAAATATCTTTTGGGGCAAATGAAGCTCAACATTGCCATGCTTTGAATTTACTAAGGATTTCATTATTCTCAAATATAATAAACCAAAAGTGCTTAGGTAGTCAAGCTTCATCAATAAAAACAAAAGGCTAGACCACATGCAAAAAGTGTTTCCACATCATAGTAGGGGCAGAGAGCATATGGACATACTATTCCCCTAAGCATCAGACCATCACCTCCCAGAAAACAAAGGAAGAAACTCTTCACCCAAAAAGAAAGAGTAACTCAATTGTTGCATCAAAGCTCATGCTTCCTTTAATTCATGACTTTTTTTTTACTTGGATCAATGAACTGAGTTCGCAAACCAAAGGAAAAAAATGCTTTGGAAAATGGATGAAGAATTAGTACAATCAAGTAAACAAGCACTCTATAGATACATTGGAGGATGAAGTTCCCAACGAAAAGAGACATGAAGTAGAAGCCAAACACAAGGAAACTAAAAACAGAGGAACTGTATGAAAAATGACAAAAGATGCATAGTAGCACATTTTGGATTGGACATCACATTGTTGAGTTCTAATTATAAACATGTTTATCATACAATAATATCACAACCGGAAAATGAATTTGTGGCGTCTCACATGGAAGAAGTGAGTAGTTGAAATCATAAAGATTACCACCTTTCATGATAGAGAATGATTGAATGCATGAAAAGGCAGTAATACAGAATAATATGGGGAAATTAACTTTCTTCTCAAAATCTGTGGTTTTAAACACTACCTCGACCTCACAGTTTGCAACACTTATGCACGAGGGAGCAAGTCTCAATAACTAAAAACAGGTATCAGAGAAGAAATGCAAAGAAAGCAGTGTAAAAAAAACAAATGATATAAGCATTTCAAAAGGAAAATGAGAGTGTTTTGTGTTTATGACTCACAAAGCCGAGAGTGCATTCCTTTCCCAGGACCACCAGTTGAGAATGAATGACCACCACCCATCAGAAACTGCAATGAATTAACGTCATTCAGGTAACCTTAAGATGACAAGTTTCAAACCCATCAGGTGGATATCCATCAATTTGGAGGGAACTCAATCCAGATACAGTTGTTACTACCCAGATAATGTTCCCAGATCTGAATCCAACATGTAATACATGGATATCCAGCATCTGATCTAAAATTTTAAAAGATAAAAAATACATCAAAGTTTTTTTAACTACAACTAAATAGTGATTGGTTACACTTGTGAAAAGTCTAATTTGTGCATATTAATAAAACCATCTAATAAACAAAAACATCGAATTTGGAATCTGTGTCCTATTTCAAAAGTAGAATCATGCATTCAGTAGAAATCTCAAGATATTAACTTAGTTACCATACAATAGTCCAAAGCATGTCTCAGTTTATTGATCAGATGGCATCGATTCAATTGGCTAGCTTTTATATCTTGCGATGCATGATATATTTTCTTTATGAGAGCACAATATAATTACTAGTGTGATGATGCTTATGCATGCCCAATTTATACATACTACGCATGCTTAATTTTTTCCTTATTGTGCAACAAAATAAAGAAATAAACATACTATGTATGTGAAAAAGTTTATCTTTATACATCTAGAGCAGTAAGATTCAGTTATCAGGTTTCCAGTGGATTTACAAACATTAGTGTCTAGCTTTTAAGGATACTCTATTCCATTCATTGGGGTTAGATATCCATATATCTCCATTGGATTTTAAGTAAAATCTCCAATACTGACATATAAAAAATAAAACAAAATTTGAATATATAATATAAATTACGTTTCTCAGTCATGCTGACAAACTAAAAGATAAACAGTGTAAAAAAACCTGCAGAACTGTCAGGATTGTTGAATCTTTTTCCTGGTGCCAACCACCTGGGACTTCAAAAGCCAGCATCACATGTGTTTTCTACAATGAGAAAGCTAGATTAGACACTATATATATGAGAAAAAAGAATGAGGACACAATATACCAGGAAGATTTATCACTATATTACTTCTGAGTCAACTTTATGCCTGAAATCGCCACCAGTATAAATGGACTTTGGCACCTCCAGAAGAGGGCCTCTTTCTAGGTCATACAACAGAGGTTCTGCAAGTGCTAATAAGTCATCATGATCCACACCATATGCTGCTAAAACCATCCGATCAGCAGTATAATTTTTCTGACAAATGTAATATTCTCTGTCAGTATGTCAATCCTAGTAGCATACATTATAACACAGAATGTATAACCCCTACATGAAAGAACTTGGCAATAGTAGATGTGTCCATTCTTTCTACAGCACTCTCTGGCATTATAAGTGGATTTCCCAGTGCACCAGAATAACCTTTAAGATGGAGTGCTTCTAAAAGACACTGTTGAGGGTCCTTTGAGGTCTCCCCAATTTCCAGCTTAATTTTCATTACCTGTAGCACAACATTGGAGCATGATTAGCATTGTAAAACAAAACAATCCAGAAGAAAGGAGTCCAGAAAAGTTCTTAAGAAAGATATAGCACATCCTTAGTTGACTACTTGACTTACCTGCTCCTCTACCTCACTGTCACTGAATAAAGGGTTCCTGACACAGTCAATTAGTAGCTCAACAGCTGCGGGCAGGCAGGCCTTCAGCGTATCATAAGTATAAGCCATCTGCTCCCGTGTTGCACCAGCAGAAACATTGCCTCCTGTTGTCTCAACGTGTTGTACCACACGTAAATGGCTCCTATTTGTAGTGCTCTTGAAGGCCAGTCTCTCCAAGAGATGGGTAGCGCCCACAGATTCTTCTGTTTCGTAAATGGAACCAGAGTCAACATATAGTCCTATAGAAACAGCAGGCCCCTGTCATGCAGCAGATTCGAAAGATAACATGGCACTGCACTGCTTTAAAAAATATAATTACATGGGATAAGAAACTAAAAAATATAATGAAAAACACAGGATAATTAACCCTGACAGAGAAAATCAAGAACACTTATGTCTTACAAACTTGCCCATTTCAGCTAGTCATCATAGCAACAATATTGGAGTAGTCAAGGTACTGGTTGGGTACAAACAAGATACTGATGGCTTTCAACTTGATGATATATATTAGATAAACCGGAAAACCATGAAGAAAGAGAGAGATACAGATTACGGACATACCACAGCATTTTCAGAAGCTAATTTTAAACCATTTGGAAGCACCGTAATTTTAGTTGGATTTTGTTCCATATAATCGGGGAGTGCATGAGGAACCTTGAAGCCCGGTGGAGAATGATAAAGTGGGACATGCTTCATGTAGTCAGAAGATAAAGTTTGCTGATGTGACAGAAAGCGAGTGCCAACATTACAAAGGGATGAGTCTCTTGTATGCAGGATGTTGGAACCCCTGCCATTTTTTAAGTTCTCAATTACCTGCCAACATCAATAAGGAACAAAATATAGGTTTGTTAAGAATAG
Organism: Pontederia paniculata; assembly: GCA_001647135.1. Lineage (NCBI taxonomy): Eukaryota > Viridiplantae > Streptophyta > Magnoliopsida > Commelinales > Pontederiaceae > Pontederia > Pontederia paniculata. The sequence goes on from LTAE01009067.1 coordinate 6,705, forward strand.
CATCACATATCTCAAATGCCTATTAGTCAATAATTCCGAATTTCAAAAACTAAAAGATATAACATACATCATGAAATACAATATTTAATACATTCCATTCCAAGTAAAAGAGTAATCCCTCTAAAAAAGGTAAAATAGTTATGCTTGGGCCTTGGTGTATGGTTCATTAAGAGTATACTTTCTTGAACAAACTCTTCCTCACAGTATCCTATATGATCAGAACAATTGACAAGGTATGTCATTCTCATGAAATAAGTGCAGCAAGTACTTGTGTCCTGACCATTAACACAAATCACTAGTCCACACCTTCACCATTATCACAAAGGTATTTTTGTTCCTTGGATTCCAGCATTTTACATTGAGTTTTCTGATGTATCGAGTCATTGGCCGAGACATAAAATTCTTCGAAATCTGGTAAAGTTACATCGTTCTCATAGCAAAAGTTTTTCAAAGATCTAAGATCAATCTCCTATCAACACATGAAATCACATAACAGAGCAAAAAGAAGAAAGATACCCCTCAGAAGTCAATATCAAAGCATCACTGAGAAATGGGAAGAATGAGAAACATTAACCAGGTTGCAAGTTCAAAGTCTGCAGAACCTATAATCACTGCTCTAAATAGTTTACCAAATTAGTATTCTACTTGCTCAAATGGTTATACTGGTCGATCATTTAGCTCTTTCCATCATTTGATCAAACACCTTATAATCATCATAACTTCCCGTAAATATGCACAGCCAATTTCTCCATCGGCTACCTACTCAAATGGGAATCAAAAGAAAAAAGATTTTGATGCGCACATACACAATATGGATCAATACGCTATAAGCCACAAGAATTCCTCTTTCTTTGAGGCATATAAACGAACAGGTAATGGGCGACAGACAAGAACAATATACTGGAAGCAAGAATCGGCATACCTTACGAACAACGAGTCGATTTGGGGATCGAAACATCTCGATCGGAAAAAATTGGGAAGCAGAAAGAGGAGAAGGTAAACCTCCACAGCACAGCACTCCAATAACAGGGTTTTGGAAGGGTTTTGGGCGATCGAACAAAGACGAGGTTTTTGGGTGACGTCTTAATGGGAAGTTCAAAAAAGCCCAATCCCGATATAACAAGCCCAACAAAGCCCACATTCCCATGGTACGGGCTTTTTCGTGGAGGCCCATGTTTGGATTTTAAGAATTAATAGGTAAACTCCAAGGATAAAATAAAGAATAGAGGCTTATTCCACTTTATTCTATTAAATAAAAGGTTATTTTCGTTAATATCTCTTGTACTATATTTTTTTTACGAAGAATTTTGAATAATAATTTTATCGATTTTAGTCCCTAAACTATTTTTGCTTAAATATTTTAGTCCTCTGTCAATTTTTCGTTAAAGTTATTTTTTTAGATATGTTAAATGACACTTGTACCCTTATATAAAAGTTTAAAATATTTTTTTATCTTTTATTACTTATTAATTTAAAACATTTATACACTTTTGCTAATCCTTTATTAGATTACCAAAATAAGTAATAAAAGATAAAAAATATTTTAAACTTTTATATAATGGTACAAATATCATTTAACAAATATGAAAATTTAATTTTAATATGAAAATAATAAAATCAAATGTTAGGACTATAATGTTAAAGTGAAAATAGTTTAGAAATTAAAATTGGTAAAATTATATTTTGAAGTTATTCATGAAAAAAAGTTATAAATAAGAGGCGTTAGTGAAAATAACTCTTAAACAAAAGTGTTTTTACTTTATGATGATGAGGGGCAAAAGTGGTACTAAAAAAGTTCTTCACATGAATAATGTAAAAAAGTAGAAATAAGTAATTCTTGGAGAAGTAAGAATTGTTTATTCCTAATAACTCATTTGGATTTGTTAAATCTTGTTCTAAAGTTAAGATGTATGTAGCCAAGCAACCCCTTATTTTCACTTTCACTTATCCACATTTCTGCTTGGGAGTTTCAAAATTTTCTATTTTAGTCGGGTAGTTTTTTCAGTAAAATATTTTTTCTTTTATTTGTTTAATCACATTTATACCCTTTTATTAGTATCATCATTTGTAAAGAAAAGTAAAAACCAGTAAAATAATAATTTAATAATTTTTAAAAAAAACAAGGATGTGTTTTTCTAGTTAGTAAAAGCTTTTTTACAAGCTATTTTACTTTTTGTTTTAAGTGATAATAAAGGTTAGGGTAACTAAAAAAGTGGAGATATATGAAAAATAATTCAAAGAATAAGTGCATAATTGTTTAGTTTAGGAGTATAAGTGAAAATAAGTTATACATTAGGGAAATAAATGAAAATAATCAAATATAATATATTTCCGAAAATGCAAGCGTGTCCTGTTTGTAACCCTCAAGTAACTCATGAAAATAACTCCTTTTTTAATTGCAGCGCTAGAATTATGTACACCACGACCTGAAAACGTTGTTATGGTCAATCAAATGTTCATGTATACTTACCAAATGAAATCAAATGTTTAGTTGTTTAATTCGGTCCTAATTCAATCGCATATATTCAACGCTAAAAACGATAGTTATTTTTTACTTAAGTAAATTTTTTAAAGAATTTTATTACGTGTGTAAAAACTTTTAGGTATAAGGATGTTTGGGGGAGCTTTACATATTGTTTTTTCAAGAAGCAAAACAATTAATTTTGTTGCTTTTCTTGAAAACATATTCTCCTCTTATACCTCACAGCACTTTGATTCAAAGCACGTCGATTTAAGATCTCCTATATTGTGTTTGGGAGTGCTTTCACCCACAATTTCTGTAAAACACATCTATTTTTCTTTTTTTTTTTCAGAAAGCTGAGAAATAATCCTGTGAATCAAAGCTATGTGGGTGAAAGCAAATCAGCTTTTTCCACTTTTTTGATAACTCTCAAACGCAGCCTTAGGGTGCGTTTGGGAGAGCTTTGTGAGGTAGCTTTTATAAAAGTTTAACTAGCTGTTATACACATGAGTGTTTGGTGAGGTTTTTTTTAACTATTTTTATCACAGAATCTATCAAACACAATTAATTTTGTTGCTTTTTCGGAAAGTTGGATGGAGATTTTGTGGAGAAAATATTGTGAGTAAAAATAACTGTGTTTTCTTTCACAATTTATAATGTTCCCAAACACAACCTTAGGCTGCGTTTGGTGTAGCTATGGGAATGATGCTTTTTCTGAAGCACAACTTCTTTTCTCCTAATTTTCTGTTTGGTGAAAAATTTTGGAGCTGCTTTTTCCTAAAAATAGTTGTAACCTACAACTATTTTTTGTGTTTTTTTGTAAAGTAAGAAATATGTCATTTTTCCCATAGCACTTACCATCTAGCTTTATTAAGAGCTTGTTGTACTTAGCGGCTTTGGTAAGTCTCAAATGAGGTGCTTTTGTTTTAGGATTGACGGTGAGTCACAACAAAAATTATGAATTTCTAAAGCTTTTTGAGAGAGTAGGCCTAGCAAGCTTTGGAACACAGCACCAAAATGTGTTGTGGGTGACCGCCATCCCAAACGCAGCCTTAGGATGCGTTTGGGAGTGTTTTTGGAGAGAGCTTTTATAAAAGATTAACTTGTTTTTTCATCTATAATTGTTTGGTGAGATTTTTTTCATTGCTTTTTTGCACTGAATCTGAGAAATACAGCAGTTTCTACTGCTTTCTTACAAAGTTAAGAGATGATCCTGCAAAGAAAAGCACTGTGTATAAAAGCAAGTTAACTTTTTCTCACATATGAGATGTTTCCCAAATGCAGCCTTAGAGTGTTTGCTTTCTGTTATATGTGTGTTTGGTGAAATTTCGGTAGCTGCTTTCTTTTAAAATTGGTTGCAGTTGACAATTTTTGTGCTTTTTTGCACAGTTAGGAAACCTTCCTTTTTCCCACGGCATTAAACAACTCTCTTTTTATACAGCTTGCTTTGGTAAAAAGCTTTACCAAATGCAGCCTCAGTGATGTGGAGAAAAGCACATAATTTGCTTTGAGTTACAACTAATTTTTACATAAAGCAACCAAAAAATAAATTACCAAACATAAACATGTCAGAAAGTAAGTTGTGCTTTGTTAAAAGCATTTATCCCACAGCAAACAGCCGGTCTAAAAGGAAAGTATATTACTTGAAAAAAAAATAAAGAAAATCAAATTTAATTGGTACAATATCTCGAGTTAAATATTTGAATATTAATTTAGATAAAGTTTTTATTTTATATTTTCGTTCGAATATAGAATTATTCAGCTATTTGTAATCCTAAATATATTGAGTATTGAAAAAAAAATAAGAAAGTGTGACTGAAAAGTTGGCATGCCATGAATGACTTTAAATAGGCTTCAGTGCCATCAGAAAAGCTATTCAGCTTTTGCTTTCCAGCAAAAGAGCATGGAAGCCAAACTTCCATCCATGGCTTCCCCTGATCTGAGCACTGCTCCTTGTGGCCATTGCTTTTGCAGCAACTTGGAAAGTTCTGCATTTTGGGTGGCCATCCCACGTTGCCTCCTACCTGCGTACGTACAGAAAACCAGCTGAAAACACAAAAAAGCAGGGTCCAATCAATTTCTCATGCTGTGCATTTGCTCTGATCAGACTCCTGCGGCTGCATGGCACCACAGTGGAAATCGAACGCTGCATTAACTCTTTCAGAGAGCAAGTTGCAACCGTATATAATTGTGAGATGTTTGTCCCACAAATCATTAACTTGCAGCTTTTTTAGTGTATGATCCAATCACCTTCTTAACTCCCCACAGGATTCTTTGTCTGCAAATAAAGGCATTAGATATGCATTTCTCTTTTAGCATTTAGAATGCCATGATGAACAAGGGGAAGAAACAGAGTTAATGGTGCAGTCTTGAAGTGTGCCTTTGAGACACCACATAATTTGATGTTTTTTAACATGTTCAGACCTGAAGTTTATCATTTTTTAATCTCTTAATCCACATTGTTTGTCTATATATATATAGTTGCTGAACAAGCAGATAACCTGCCAGAAAATTTCCTTGGCAGAAGCATTACCTGAATGGGACAAGGAGAGGGTGGTCCTCCTGCTGCACACTGTTATCATGTCAATATGTCATTTTTACTATGTTGTTCCATTCAGTATTAAGCTACTCATGTGAAATGATACATGATGCATTGAAATTGATTTGAACCAAATTTAGGAAGTTTAAAAGCTCAGGAAATGCAACAATCTCTATAGCTCTGAATCAGATTTTTCAGTGACATTGTAGCTGATTTTTCAGTGACAATCTCTATGTCATTTGGTGCTCTGGACTTTGATGCCATAGTTCTAATTTCTAAAGATCAACATTAGCTTATAGGTACAGTGAGATATAACAGCTATCTGTTCAAATTGGAGGTCTCAAAGGCTCCAGTTCATGTTTCAGATATCTATTGTTCAGCAGTGGCTCTATATCCACTAATCTAGTTTCCTGTGCTTGGAACATTGATGGAGCAGTAGTATTCCTGTGCATTTTCAAATATTTTTTCCTAATTCCAAATTGAAAAATATATTTGTATAATTTTGTCTCCTTAACAACATACTAAATATAAGCTCTTAGGCTTCGTTTAGATGACGAGTTAGGGATGGATGTAGAAGATTAGTGATGGATGTGTTGGTATTTTGTTTTTTAGTGGTATAAAGGTTATGAAGAGTTATGACAACCCTTAAAGTCACAATATTTTTATTCCGCTGATTTGGTGAAATTGAATGGATTAGACTTTTTATTTCAAACTTATCATCAGTCTTATTTACTCTTTTAAATTATTTTTATCATTCTTTTTAATGCACGCAAACAAAGATCCTAAAGTTCTTTTACGTAGTATGCAAAATATTGATTCTCTAATTTACAATTTGTCGATACATAAGCATCATTCCTCAATTCGAAAGGATAAAAAAGTTTTTTAACAAAATTATCATTTTCTATCCATCTCTTAATTTTTTATCCAAACAAAATATTGGTTATCTTATGTCATCCGTTATCATTTATTTTTATCTAAACATAGGTTAAAATAAACTTCATCAATCCATAAATTTTCAACTCTTCTTAATCATCTTCAATCTATACATCATCATCCCTTCATTATTAAACATCCAAACAAAAACTTAATGCTTGGATTGCAGTACAGTAACTTCATTTGCATAGGATGCCAACTTTCAGACTTGCTACCCCATTGTTAATATTTAATACTTAAAGACTTGTGGTTTGAATTTTGGTACAGTAACCTGACAAGTTGGAAACGACATGCAACTTAAATCTCTGCACCTAATTTGCCATAAGAATTGTACAGGATCCCATCAAATTAAGAGGGGTCTCTTTATGGCTGTAGCAAAACATCCAAACCCCGGAGTTGATGATTCGTTATCATAAATGCAGTGGAAAACTGAACTAAACAAAGCTCCTTGACTATGCTTTTCCATCTCCTGCTTCTAACAATTTCATATATTTCAGACCCAATTCCCATCCCTTTCCTTTCTCCAAAACTAGAAGAAAGATGGTTGGATCAAATACAGCTTCTAATTAATCAAATTTAGTTGTTTTGTGCCCCGAGTTGAGAGATCGGGAATAAGTAACTTCGGAGCCATCAATTTGGCCAGAATTTATCTTGTCGCTCCCGTCCGAAAATCAGATAAATTAGATGCTAATAGCTCTGGACACCGATGGGATTATCCTTCAAAAAAAAAAAAATACAACTTTTAATTGATAGCAAGTTTGAAGATGATAAATTTAGCTTCCAATTAATTATTCAGGATCAAACAGGACAGTTTCATGTTATTATTTTTTTTTTCAAGCTCTATTCAGATAACATCAAGACAGCCGCATACACATACAAGACAAGTGACAATATATTTTTTTCTTTCAAACTTCAAATGTTCCACAGAAATTCATGTGCCTGGTGGATGGTACCCTCATTTATGAGCCAAGATTTTGAAATACTTATATTGTCCCGTAGCATGTTCCAACTATGAAATTAATGAGTGATGACTGCAGCATACATGGCCATCCCTGGAACACCAAGGCCATATTCCAGAGTATTAATCACAGATTGTGGTTTAATTCTTGACTCAAATTTTGATCTTTTGATACATCTGCTGCCTGGGGGAACTAATGGGTTAACCATTTTTTCCCTTTTTTTTCTTACAATGAAAAGAATCCTAAATACTATGGTAACTATGTGAATCAATAAATCAAGGATGATTAACTTATAGGTTTAACGAATTTGGATCTCGAGTTAAGGATTAGGTGTTTGAAAATTAAAACTATTGTATAAACTACTTTTTTTTGTGTGTCACCATAATTTTTTGAGCTTCGTCCCGACTAGTTTGTGTTATCTGAGTTGCACAACTATTGTACCACTAATATTATGTATTCATAAGGATTTCAATTCAAGATCTCATTAGAGGAGTCTATTCCAACTCTTTGTTGGTATTTATAAATTAGTTTTAAAAGTGTAATAAAAGAGATTTAGCTTTTAATAAGTTGAAAATAGTTAAGTAGAGGAACCATATTAATTACTATTTTTCTACATTTAATTCAGTAACAGAACTAGAGTGAATATTCAAGAGGGGCCAATATTTAAAAGACTACATACTTATTAAAAAAATCTTCTATTATTACATATATTAGTTTGTAATTAAAAAAATTGAGAGGGGCTGGATCCGTCCCTCACTTAATTTATTATCCATCCTACCATCTATGAAATCTTTATTATAATATATTTTATAGAATCTTATATTTTTTGTTCGATCATCGATTTTGCAACTTTTTTACGATTTTGAGTAAGATATCGATTTTATCGATCTTATATTGGAGTTTGGTGGCCATAAAAAGAGATATCCAAAAAAAAAAAGAAGAACTACATGAGGTGGCATAATCGGTTAAAATTATTTACCAAGGTATAAACTTAAGATGTATAGTAGTAATTTTTGAGAATACATTTTAACTGTTGAAGCCCTCCTCAGCTGCATGCAGTTAATGAAACGACCCCACCCTTCCCTTCCCTCCATCTTCCACTTTTGAAACACCAACATGAACCCTAAACATAATATATATATGTGTGTGCACACAGACACGCACCCTTGCATTAATGGCACACCTAAAGGCACACACCTCCATAAAAGTTTAAACCAACCCCTCCTTTCTCCCTCCTCTCTCCTCTTCTTCCTTCTCCACCACCTGCTCCTGCTCCTGTAGACATGGGCAAGAAGAAGCTTGGCTTCAGCTCCCTCCTGTTCAAGTTCAGGGACGCGCCTCCGAAGCCTTCATGTTACTCCGCGCCGTCGCCTCCCCACATCTCCTCCTCGTGGCCGTGGCCTTCGTGCAGGCACCCCAAGACCGACTCCTTCCGCGACGCCGGCAGCGGTGGCGCCATCTACAAGACCGTGAACTCGGTCTACTTCGACTCCGGCGCCGACTCCTGCTTCACCCGCTGCTCTTCGACCGATGAGCAGGAGGAGGAGGAGGAGCAGGACAGCTTCTCCACCGTGTCGGACGAGTACTGCTACGCCGCCGGGGCGCCGCCTTCGACGGAGGCGATGGTGCGGGAGCTGCGCTCGGACAGGCTCTTCTTCGAGCCCGGGGACACGAGCTCGATATTGGAGGAGTCCAATAACAGCAAAGGAAGCGGCGCCGGACGGGAGTTCTTCAGGGAGAGCGTCGCGCTGGCGGTGGAGTCGGAGGACCCGTACCTCGACTTCCGGACGTCCATGGAGGAGATGGTGGCCGCCCACGGGCTCAAGGACTGGGAGGGGCTTGAGGAGCTGCTGCTGTGCTACCTGAGGGTTAATGGCGAGAAGACCCACGGCTTCATTGTTGGAGCCTTCGTGGACCTCCTCGTAGCCATTGCAGCTTCTTCTGCACGTCCTCCTCCTCCTCCTTCTTCCTCCTCCGCCACCGTCACCACCACCACCACCTCCTCCGCCTCCTCCTCTCCCTCTTCTTCTTCTAATATCACTTTTGAGATTGAGGAAATTATACCTGAACACAAGGAAGAAAAAAATTGTTCAAGTTAACATCTTTTTTTTTTCTCTTCTTCTTCCTTCCTTTTTTTTTTGTTAATTACAGTGTAAAATATTAGGTGTTCATTATGAGTATTAACGTAATACTAACACTAATTATATATTTTTCATCATCTAATTAATGAGGTTACATGTGTTGGGAATAAAGAGCGATTAAAATGAATAAAATGAGAAAAAAAGTTTGACACATAAATTTTTAAAATAGTAAAATTCTCTTGATCAATGTGAATAAAAGAGAAATATTCACGAACAAATAAGTTCATCATCAAAAAAATTTTATTATAAAAAAGAAAAAAATACATCACAAAACTCTAATCTTTAGTACATCACGTTACCATCATATATTTTCCGTCTTTCTTAAAAAAATTTTCTACAATGTCCAGGTACTGAAAAGTTTGCATGGCGTCATGCATAGCATCCATGTAGTTGGAAAATATTATTGAAATGTTGAAGAGATCATACTAAAAAAAGAAAACATATGTTAAGGTCAATTATGATGGAGGTCCATATATAACTAGCAGGAGCTGCAGCTGCAGCTGCCATGCAGACTCTAATTAATAATCATATACGTATTTGTTGTCATAGAGTATTAATTAGTTAATAATGTGGGCTTGGAATGAGACATGCACAAGACTGTTTCAAGGATCACAATCGTGACCACAACTATGAGTAATTTTGAAACACCATTTTCGAATCTGAATCTTTATACATAAATGACATGTGTAATCTATCTTTTTAAGAGTAGAATCCAACACATATAAATTGTAGGGTGGCCTTAATGTCACTCTCAAAATCTTAATGCCATTCCTTTTTACCAATTATACCCTTATTTATTCTATACTATTAAATAATTTCATTAACTTTTCAGATACATTCTCAAGAAAATTAATAATATTATATATTCTTTAATACTAATCAGATTTTTATTATTATTTATTTACTTCACTATGATTAATTTTTATATATATTATTTATATAATTTCTTAACAATATATTATAATACTTTTTTCTATTAATACCACACATTTTTTATAAAATATTATAGTGTATGGTTAAGAAAATATAATAAAATAAATATTATAATGTATGGTTAAGAAAATGTATAAATAATATAATAAAATAATAAATAATTAGTTGTCATGAAGTAAATAAATAATAATAACTTTTGATAAAAAAATTGGTTAGCATTACAAGGGATAAAGTATTAATCTATATGATTTATTTTATTAGAAATTGATAACTTTTAAAAGGGATTAACTAAGTTATTTATTAGTATAAATTATAGAAAGGTAAAGATGGGAAAAAAGAAGTAACATTAAAATTTTAGGAGTGACAATAAAGACATCCGAAATTGTAGTACATCTTTGGATTGGATTTGGCAATTTAACAAAGATTTGAAGCAAATGAGGAGTTGGACACCATGCAGTAATTAAGGCACCTCCAACAACATCAGCAGTCGTGTCTTGTCTGTGTGTGTGCGCGTGCGTGTGCCGGATCGGAACACAGAGCAGATTGGCCACCCACAAACTTCAAGGCATCTGTTTGCAGGCCAAACGCTTGGCACCTTGTTCTTAATTTTGTTTTTGTCTTGTTTATATATCTCTCCCAAGGTTCAAATTTTATTACAAAATTTTGAGACCTTTCATTTTATTTTTAAATTTTCTGGTTCGTACGTACTACTTATTAGTAAAATTGATGGTGAACTTAATTTGCACGATGAAACATGTTTTTTTTTTCTTTTCAAAAATATAAAAATAGTGTGTATGTAGATTTTTGAGGTAGGAAACTAGAAAAGGTAGATATGATGGTGTGTCGTTGTTTGGTGCACTTTTTAATGCTGCACTTGAAACGTAAAGAGACAAAGCATTAAATTGGCCGATCGATGGACTTCGGGAAGTGTAGTGTAATTAGATCGACGGCTAATTAATAAAGGATTGATTTAACACCCCATCTTCGTCCAAATCTATGCAATGTGACAAAGATCGCACATGGAAACCGCTCTCAAATTAAAAGCACACATCTACTTCATATATGAATAATATGATATCTTTATGAATATTATTTTTTATGATTTTATTGTATTTTTTTTTAAATATATTTTTTGTTAAATTTCGGGGAATGGGTTCCCGTGAAGGATCAGAGATCCGCGGGGACGAGGGCGGAGAATTTAATTCCCCCGCCATAGGGATTCGAGGCGGGGTGGGAATGAGGGCGAGTTGGCGGAGTCGGGACGGGGTACATATCCCCGTCCTCGAAGAGGGGCGGCTGCCATCCCTAATATAGACCACTAAAAGATAGAAATGACGATTTTAGATATGTGCATTGTTGTATGTGCTCTTATGAGCTATTTTCCTCTCGATATTTTTTGTATATTATTGATAATCTAAATTTAAAATTATTTGAGTCCATCATATTACTTTTTTACTTATTTTAATTCATAGATAATTTAGAGAGACGTTTATCCATATTATCATTCAAGTAGTAATTTTATTTATATTAATTTTTATATTCACTCTTTTAAATATTTCATAAATAAAATATAACACAATAAATAAGTCATCATATAATAGTAACAACAACACAAATAATAAATAATAATAATAATAATAATATTATTATTATTATTATTATTATTATTATTATTATTATTATTATTATTATAAATTAATGACCATAATAAATATTATTTAAATATTTATATAATATTATATTATTATGATCATATTATGAATTAAAATATAACACTAATTATTATTTATAAATATTATTAAATAGACTAATATATTTTTAAATTATTATTATTAATTATAAAGATTATTTGATTATTATTTTAATTTAAAGGATATTAATTGCTTAAATACATTAATTTTTGAGTTTATAATTTAAGTTGATAAATTTCATTTCAATATTACAAAATTATTAACTTAATAATATTTATAAAAGATTATTTTGATAAAATAATATATATTATTTAGTAATTATTTATATAAGTAAATATGATGATTTGAATTATCATTTGGATTGCTTATATATAATAAACAAGATAATACATATTATTAGTAATTTAATAGGTGGTAATCTTTTTATTAGACAATATAGATTACTAGATAATATTAAGAGATAATACAGTAAATATTTTCTTAATTTATTCTCTTAAAATTTCTTAACCATCTCACGATAACATACATAATAATTACATTATTTTTTTAATGTTTAAATATTAAAAAGATGAAATAAGAATATATATTTATATGAGTTTAATGGAGGTGCTCCCTACTTAAATAGGGAGCACCTTCCTCCCTAGTGTTGCAGCCGTCGGATTGATGATCGATGGTGGATGCAGAAGTTGCGGTCGGACCGGCTTTTTTAGTTAAAAAACGGTTCAGTTAACAGAACCGGCTATGAGTTAAACAAGAGGTATAAAAAACTTTTTTCTTCTCTCTCCTAGAAAAATCTAGGGCACACATCTCTTCTTCTCTCTTCCCAAATATCTTCTGCCGCTCCTCCATCGCTCCCGATCCGCTATGTCGCCACCGCCAACAGCTCCGTCGCCACCGCCCTGCCGTTGATCGCCGCCTAGAACTCCACCGCTGCGACA
>LTAE01009069.1:3376-35857 GCA_001647135.1 Pontederia paniculata
TATATATATAAGTAGATGATACGAGAGAGGGGAGCTTAATTGCTGATTCACTGGGTTGACAATCTAACAAGAAAGTGGACGTATGTACAGAATGACTCACGGCAGACTCTGATAACCTTTGTTTCCCCCACTCGACATATTCAGTCAGACATTTGTGGACTCAGTTGGATCGACTAATTAAGGAGTTAGCTCATGCCGGCCATGCATTCAATATCGATAACATGTCAGCTTGTGCAAGTAAAGGAGTATGTAGCTAGCCCACTTGTGTGATTTATATGTGGCCTTGAACATTAATAGGTGAGTTTACTCATTCTAGGACCATATATATATATATTTATATTATTTAGAATTGACACTTGCGATCCTTTAAAGCTAAACATATCTCATCATTGGCTCTTACGAAATTTTGGATATGACCAGCTCCTCTACAAGTATACATTATAGAGTTCAAGTTAAACCAGCTAAGTATCAGTGTATCCGGTTACTTTCTTCACACGGCACATACATAATACTACATGAGAAGGATGTGGTCATTAAAGGTTTTAACTTGGTTAGGTGCACAACCATTTAATTCTGCAGCCACACTTCAACTTCCATCAATGCTAGTTCCAACTAAAAGCCTTACCATACGCTGCCGCTTCGGTTCTATCATTTTCCTGTACACTATAACTCCTGTTTGACTTGCACACAATTAACGTTGTTTTATTTCCTTTTTCTATCGATCGACCATGCATGTGGAATTATGATTTTCAGCCAGCACTACCATACATGCATGCATTCCGCCAGCCAACTGCCCTAGTGCATGCCACCTACATATATAATTAATTAATTATTCATGCATGGTGGACATTTTAAATTTCCTTCTCGAACCAGAAGAAACGAAGCTAGCAACATGATCAACTGACTTCAAAGCAGATGCACTGAGCTAGCACGATTCGACTAATCTAATGCTACATTAACTTGTCATAATAAGTGCATGCATTTTCTTTCCCATATTCAATATGCATGTGACAATTCTAAACTACATGGAAGTAATTATATGGAAAATTATCTTTCATCGTTTTTCCTCAAATATATACTTTTTGTGTCCTTCAAATTATATAGTCATCAAGTACAAATTAACTTTCTTACATATATCATATAAAATTAACTTAATTAAGATGCTTGCAATATATAAAGAAAACTAAAAATAATATTACAAGAGATCATGAGGGTACCATTATTGTATTCGGACATGAATAGCACTAGTCATGTTACATCATTAATACAGAGAAGATCAGAACCCACAGGTTCCCAATTGTCTCACTTTTTTTCTCACCTTTGTTTCTTGTTCCTTCTTTATTATTTCCTTAAGTTTTTTCAAATCAATTTTTTTTTCTTTTGAATTTTGCAGCTCCAATGTTAGCATTCAACGAATTAACCTGCCAACTACCCCTCCATCCTGATCCATCCTATAAATTCTTCCCTCATTATTCTACATCCTGCATCACTCACTCTCTGGTCAGAGTACTGAGAAGTCAAAACTTGTCTAGCACTTAAAGTACATCGCCATGATGGAAGCGAAAAGGCTCTTGCTCACTTCTATTACTGTAGCTGTCCTCTCCCTTGTCCTGTGCTCTCTTCTTCCCCAGGCCTCCAGCTACATAGAGATAGCCATTGACAAGCTTCAGAGAGTCGAGACGATCCCCCTCACGTCCGTGGCCGGGCCGGAGAGCCTCGCCTTCGACCGCTCCGGCGGAGGGCCCTACACCGGCGTCTCCGGCGGCCAGATCCTAAAATGGCAAGGCAATCGCCTCGGCTGGACCCAGTTCGCCACCAACTCTAAGACAAGGCCGGTGATCATATATATACATATATCAAGAACAACTCGTTGCTACTAACACTAGTTTAAGTTGCTGATGCATATAGTGATATATCTTTTGCAGGAGAAGGGAGTGCGATACGGATGGCGGTAACCTTATGTACGAGAGCATCTGCGGGAGGCCGCTGGGCGTGCAGTTCCACTCGGCGTCCGGCGTCCTCTACGTCGCCGACGCCTACTTCGGGCTGCTGGCCGTGGGGCCGCGGGGAGGAGCCGCGCGGCAGCTCGCGGCGAGCGCGGAGGGGGCCCCTTTCCGCTTCACCAACGGGCTCGACGTCGACCAGAAGACCGGGGCGGTCTACTTCACTGACAGCAGCACCCGGTTCCACAGGGTGTAAGTATTATTTTTTCTTTTTCATGCATGCATATACATTTTTTATGCGTATAATTCTCTCCTTATAGTTCCACGCATAGCCCGTTTGCTTGTTTAAAAGACAAAAAAAAATAAATTGACGTATATTTAGCCAATTATTGCCAAGATAAGTACGTACTAACCACTAAGATTTGCATGCTAGATTCACTATATAAGAACGTAAAAAGAACTAACAGAAAATAAAAGAAAATGATGCTTCAACTTTGGCTAGTGGGTGAATAAAAGTATCAAACTTTGGAGGTGGAATAAGTTTGTTTGTTTATGCTCTTGGTCGTATGAAAAATAAATCTACTCAAGTCTTTTTTATATGTCTCTTGAAAATTAAAGACTTACATGAATGCATTCATATAATGTTTTCTTCGATAAGGTATGCATATAATAGTTAATAGAATGTTAAAGCTCATGTGTGTTTACAAGAAGTTTAATATTAATATGCATACTTAATGGTCTACCTATGGCCGGCAGAGAATTAAGTACTCAGAGCTCTTATGCCCCCGAGAGAAATGGAGCATAATTAATTATAAGAAAACGAACTTATGTATCGAGCTTGCAATAAAAATATGTATTAGATATTCTATCGAAATTATATGGGATAAGTACGCATATTTTCATATCCGCAACTAGTTCCAAACGATCCGCAGATGATATCTAATTAATGAGAAACTGAAGACAAAGTATTTGAGATAAATAAATAAGAATAATTGTTATGTACATATGTGTGTATGAATTTTCACTGTTGAAAATAGTAAAACCAAAAAATGCAGACATATAACAAAAAAAAAGTATTCGCTATATAGATTTCGCCGTGTTTCGTTTTCGTAAAAGAGAGCGAGAAAGAGGTGGTCACAGTAAATGAACCTATGTGAAATTGACACAAAAAGAGATCATTTATATTCACCGGAAAAGTAGGATATCATTACGACTATACGAGAATATAAAATGGAAGATCATTTAATAAGTCAGTAGCTAAATTCTTTAGGTCGTACTGAATTCTTAATCAACTTCCTATCCTTGCGTGACCGATCAAAACCCTAAAAATATAAAAATGATTCAGAGATGTAGTTAATTGTAGGGGGTTTTCATTAAATGTTGCTTTACTTAAGCCAACTCAGAAGACTTGGAAATTACACTCTTACAAGTTTTGTAGATTTGTTCACTCGTAATTAAGGGCTCTGGTTTGATTTTTATCGTGAGATAGTTTGAGAAAAAAAATGTGACGCAATGCGACGAATCAAATAAAGTTACCTCCAATAAATCTTGCCATCGTTAATCATAAAAAAACATATTTATTTCTCACTAACCAACCTTTTTCCTTTTTTTTAATTGTTTCTTTTATCAAATTTCATATACAATTAAAGCCTATATTTTTCTTGACCATTCTATAACCAAAAATGGCTGACATATGCATATGATCCAAGAATATTAACTTAACTAATTTGATGATACTATTACGACATTATGAAAAAATAGAAAATGTGATAAATTTTGTCGGTAAAATATTTATGATAACATGCAACTAATGCGCCCCGGCCGGCCACTGCGTGCATATTACAGGGACTACTTGCTGGCCGTGCTGTCAGGAGATTCGACCGGAAGGTTGATGAAGTACGACCCGACCACGGAGAAGGTGACGGTGCTGAGACACGGCCTCCCGTTCCCCAACGGCGTGGCCCTAAGCGACGACGGGAGCTTCCTCCTCATGGCCGAGACGGGCAAGTGCAGGGTCACCAGGTACTGGCTCCGCGGACACAAAGCCGGAGCCTTAGAGCTTTTCGCCGACCTCCCGGGATACCCTGACAACATCAAGAGGACCCCCAAGGGAGAGTTCTGGATAGCCATCAACATGGAGAAGATTAACCTCAACGGAGCTGCCGGAGAAGAAGGCAACATGAGTTCGGAAAAGGTCGCCATGTCGACGGAGCACGCGGTGGCGTTGAGGCTGAGCAGGGAGGGAGAGGTGCTGGAGGTTCTCAACGGAGGGATCATGGCCTCGGTGAGCGAGGTGGTGGAGAAGAACGGCACCATTTGGGTGGGCTCCGTGGACGTGTCCTATGTTGGCGTCTACAGGCTTTAAGTTAATTAAGTTTCATGTCCATCGATCGTTCTGTGTCTTAATTAATTAGTGTTCAAGTTAATTTTATTTCCTTTTCGGTTGCTTGTGTTTTCTTTGATTTGCTAATGATCATAGTGAAAGTTGTATTTAACGTGTAACTAGAAGGCTATCACAACTGAAGAGCTTAAATATGTTGTATAAGATATCAATGCATATGTAAGGTTTTAATTTTGATCCATGTATTAGTTGAATCATTTATGCACTGTATAAAGTTGTATATTTAATGTGACGCGTAGCTTTTCTATATTTTCTGCATGCAATACACTAATAGCCCGAGACGAGTGTACAAGACAATCAAATCATAAGGGTACCCTAGAATTGGACCCACATTAAATAAAATAAATATTAATAAAATAATATAATTATCTATTTTATGAATAATTGATTTTGACTAAGATTTAAAATTTAACATTCAAATCTTAATAATATTTTTTTTATATATTTTGACTCCTCTCACCCTCCTAACTTTTATTCCTATGTTCATACCTCAATAGACCGATGTATTACGTACCAAGTATTAGTTTATCAACGACATAAACACAATTTTTATTATCGATCATAAAAAAATTATCCTTAAAACTACTGAAATTAATTTCATCCAGCTTACCGATCTCCTAAGTAAACTTATATAATGGTTGTCCAGCTTTTCAATATATATATATATATATATATATATATATATTAATAGAGTATTTTTATATCGTGTCTCTTAAATAGTTAAATTCTATTTATGATGCGCGTGAAATTTTCAAATGCCAAACTAATACGATGTGCCCATATCTTTTTATTTTCTGCTTGCAAATGAGGCATGGGCAGAACATGAGATGTTCAAAAAAAATTGAGAAATTAGGAAAGGTCCAAAATAACAGTCATTCAACATAGGGAACAAGGTGACTACTGGTCGCCAAAAAGGTGCACCCCACAGCAAAAGGTTGTACTTCTATATATCAATCACATAAAAATTAAAAAGTACTTGCCTGACCTGGCGGTCAGTATCAGACTAATTGTCTCCACCTTGTTCAAAGATGTCTATGACTATCTAACAACTAGGTAGTCCAACAATTCAGATTTCGCGTATAATTTCTTTAACTTTGATCGAATCCCAATTTCATCTCAAAATTTAATTTATAATAAATTGATTTCTTAATTTTACAATTTGCTCATCGAAAGTCTCTTTACTTAAGATAGTAATTTTTTTCTAATTTTCTCTCCACGTGGTAAAACTACGTAAGCAAAAAAATAAAAAATAAAAATATTAATATAAAATTTAAATATTTTTTGAATAGTTCGTTAATTTTAATCACTTCTCGTTTTGATCCCCTAACTTTAAATTGTAACCAAATGATCCCTTAATTTTGATTTGTAACTAAATAGTTCTTTAATTTATAATACGTTCATTCAAGGTCCCTTTTATATAAGAATATTAGTTTATCAATTTTTTGTCCACATAAGAACGTGGACGTTAATATTTTTGTATGTGTATGTTGTTGTATGCATATAAGAGAATAATATGAACATATGAAATATTGTTAGTTTTCATCTCATACAAAAGTAAATATTTTTTTATAAATTTTATCAAAAAAGAGGAAGGTCAACAGTCATCAAAGTTTAAAAGGAAGATGCACGTGCGTGAAATTTAATTGCGGTTGATATCTATTTTTTGAAAAAAAAATAAAAATCACTCTTGTAGGATATGAAAAGTAATAATATTTCTTGTGTTGACGTATTCTCATGAATACATACAATAGTGTAGATATAAGAAATATTAATTTTCATGTTCTTACGTGGACAAAAAATTGATAAATCAATATTCTTAAATAAAAGGGACATCCGGTGAACGTATTATAAAATTGAGGGACCATTTAGTTACAAACTAAAATTAGGGGACCTAATTTAAAGTTAGAGGAGCAAAATGAGAACCAAGTAAAGTTAAGGGACTATTCAAAAAAAAATTAAATTTTAAGTCAATATTTTTATTTTTATTTTTTGCTTACGTGGCTTTATTATGTGGAGAAAAAATCGGAAAAATCTGCTATCTTAGGTAAATGGACTTTCGACGAGCAAGTTGCAAAGTTAAGAGACCAATTTATTACAAACTAAAATTTCGGGACCAAAATGAGATCCGGACAAGTTAAGGGACTATACACGAAAATTACTCCAGTAACTCACGTTCATATTTTTACATTTCAGTTCAAGTCCTCGATCTATATTGCCTATTACGTTTCAGTTCAAGGTAGCGTTTGGATATTGGACAAGAGTTGTAGTAAATTCTTGACAAATATTTTAGTGATGTTTAAATGAACTAAAATTAACAATAATAATTAACAAGATAATTTAATAGATAAAGTTTAGTACGTATTTGGATGAAATATGAGAATAAAAAATAAATTTTTAATGAAAACAAATATATTATATTAAAATAAATACTGGAATAATTATTTATTGAGTTCAATGGAAGTGCTACCTACTTAAATAGGTAATACCGTACTATCTATCTTATCAACCGTAAGATGTTAAATATACGATAGATCTAACAACTCGTAACAAACTATTTAAGAAAGAGAATATCTCATATTTATCATATATTCGACATCTTACGGTGGACAAGGTAAGTAGTACGATGTTACCTAATTAAGTAGGTAGCACCTCCATTTTTTCCTTATTTATTTATATGATAAAAATGTAATATAATATAATATACTATTTTTAAATATAAAATAATAAATACTCATATTATTTTAAACATAATAAAGTGGGGTATGTATTATGTTAAACATAAATTAAATATAATTTATGAAGACATCAAATAAAAACAAAATCAAACTATGCTAAAATAATAAGAAGATGAAAATGGTGTTGATTAACAATTGACTATTTATATTATTCAATTAACTTATAATTAGAACTAAAAAGTAATATACTATTTTAAAAATTAATAAATAAAAAAATGAGAGAGAGGAGGAGACAGAGTGACGAAGGGGACCAAAGAGACATGGGTGAGAAGTTGTCACATCAAAAGAAAAATGTCAAAAAAAGACCGCATGAATCATGACCCGCCAAAATCGAGAAATCGGGATCACGTTATCCCAAGTTCTAATCACTCAATTCTCGCTCTGATTTTGATAAGCGTTACCATCGTCAGAAATTGGGCCTGGCTCCAAAGCCAAACATACCCCAAGAGAATGGCTAAATCCTCTTAATTCATATGTTTAATATTTTTTAACAACCCATAATGGCATGTTCTATAATTTTATTATTTTTAGATCAATTTTATTGTGTGAGTATTAAGAATTTTTTTACACATGGGTTAGAAAGATTTAAGTTTTTTCCATACCACAAACATCATTGTCTTACGATATTATCATCAGTCTTCAACTTCAACTTTTATATACAAACTTAATTAAGATGGATTTTTAATCGTCCAAAAGTGGTTAAATGGTTAAAAAAAATTTAGTTAGAATCCTAATGCTAATTCGATCAAAACATGCTCATTTTCATAGTATTTCTTTAATGTGTTGGTTGTGAAAACTTTGACACTTAGAGAGTGGACTTAACAAATCCTTAGGGTTCAATTTTAAAAATGTGTTGACGTGACTCAACCAATCTTATCGTTATTTTTATAAGAACACATACTGTTCACAAAAGATATTTATATAATTTTATATTTAGAATATTCTTACTCTTTCAAATTAATAATATATTTTGCAAGGTCAATCGTGTTGTCAACTTTTTAGTGGACTTAAGTAGGATGAGTAGCACTAATCTCTTTTGGGAAAAGGATCCTTCTCAAGACCTCCTTGATTTTTGTACTAAGACTTATCTAATTTCTTTATTAACAAATATTTTTTTTGTTTTTCCCTTTAAAAACGTTTTTATTTGGTCATTTATGTAACTTGCATAAATACATATATACATGTGGAAATCAAGAAATACAATGTACAAATAAAGTTTGTCCAACCACAAAAGTCATCCTAAATTGAATATTAGATTGCCCATCAAAGTAGTGCTACATTAGTTGTTGCATTTTCTCTCCATAGAGTTTAAGTGATTCTTCAAATTGTTTACATCTCACATAGACCTATTTTCATATCGAGGGACACATGACTCATTTAATAGTGCACTCTTTGAAGAACTATATCATCTCATATAGTATCATTTATCGCACCTCCATAGTCAAACACATGATTGATATCCACTCTACAATTTTTATGCTTGCATGCATTTCAATTGTATCACACTCAACAAGCTCATTACCCATTTTACATGTCTCATAGAAGAATGTTTTCACGCTTTGTGGATTGTCATCTTTAGCTTCCCTCACATTGAAATTATGTTATCAGATGATGCTTTATAAATCATGAAAAAGGAAATTAAGGTCAAGTATATAGTTAGATATATCACCATAATTGATAAATAACCTTTTTAATAAGGCCATAGTCAACATGGTTTTATTTCTTAAATTATTTTCGCTTGCTTCCCATACTAAATCAAACTAGTACATCATAAACAATGATAAGTCGATCTTCCATCATTAACTCTTCTATTACTTCACGATGACAAACCTAAGAAATATGTATCAAAGATAGATGTGGTGTCAAATTTTTTAAATTTTCAAATAGTTGGAAACACCATCAGTCCAAATAAAATATTACAAGGCTCAACAATATATGATTGATGAAGTCCATCAAATGACTACCATGCCACTAAATCATAAGGGTGCTTCAGTTTTTCATCAATTCTTTTATGATGATGTCATCTCAATGGAGAAGAAACCTTTATGGGCACATAAACAATATCTAAAGAATGGACTTCAATGAGAAATAACGCAAAAATCTTCAAGTATAATTGTTTTTTCTACTTTTTGTATCTTCCATCTATTTGTACAACAAACTTTGCAAGTGTTGAAAAACTTATCATCCTTTCAATATAACATATAATCACTTATATATGCATCAATTTTGTTATAAAAAAGCTCAAGATATCTAACTATATATCTTCTTTGTCTCGTATAAATCAGATAATCTCGTTCCATGATCATATAATAATATTTCCTTGAAAATTTTACAAATATTCTTGTTACGTGGTCAAGATTATTAGAAGATATTTTAGTCAGAGTGAATCTCTAATCATATCTTAATTGGATTAGATTGTTTCAATCAAGTTATGACTTAATATCAACCGTTCATCTGATTATTTGATGGATGTAACAAATTAAAGTAAAACAATTATAAATTGATCCTCTCTCTGCCCATAAGTTTGACACAAAAACCATCCATCAATATCTATAACATCAAGAAGATCTCTAAGGAGTTCTAGTTGTAGCTAGGACACGAAAAGAGAGAAAATAATTTATTAATTATGTCTTCATCTTTCGCATCGGGTATTTTATTTTATTAAAATTTATGTTATTCAAGATCTTGATATTAAGTTCTCGATCTACATTATCAATATTATTTCACGACCATGAAACCATCGCGAAGATGCCATGTCTTCGAACGCACCCGTGAGGTCGAGCTTCATGCTTGTGAACTTGAATCATGCTTGTGAAATCGCGGTTATAGGTCATGTTGTTGACTAGAGAAGATCGACATTTTGGTCATGCTCGTGAGTTTTCACCTTACACCCATGAAATTGGATATCATGCCAGTGAAATTTTGATTACGGATCATGAAGTTGAGGAAAGGAGATCGATGCTTCAGTCACGCCTTTGAGATAAGTCATCACACCCGTGAGGAAAGTTGTCACACCCCGTGAAGTTGAATCTCACGCCCGCGACCTTTCCGTCACGTCCATGAAGCCCAATCTTACGCCTTAAAGTTGAGTATGGAAGACAATGCTTATTGATGACAGAGGATTCGCTCCCCGTTTTTATATGCAAAGATTACACTTTTTCATGAAATCATTTGAAATTCCCTGAGCATAAATACACATTTTCACCTCAATGACCCTTTTTAGTAAAGGTTTGAATGATTTATGCTTCATTTTCTGCTACAGAAATTTATCCAAGGCCAAACGACATGTGTGCTGGAAACTGGACCTGGGGGTACCTGTGCCGAAAACTAGACCTAGGGGTACCTGCGCGCTAATACATGCCAAACGTCACTAGAAGACAAATACGAAACCAAATATACAGATTCCTCTGCCAACTCTTGTGGTCCAAAAAAGGAAGGCAACTTCCAAGGAATATTGGCAGGGCTATGCAAAGGACAAGTGGCATCTAATGATTGGGGAAAAGGAAGAGGATAAAAGGCAAAATGGAAGGAGAAAAAAGGGTTCCCCTCCGCATCCGAGAGGAGGTGGGAGGAGCCACCTCCATTGCTGAGGAAAGAAGAGAACCAGAGCTGAAGAAGGAGGTTTCGACACAAAGATTTGGAGAGTATCATTGGTTTATGTTTGTTGATTCTTGCTTGTATCTATTTCCAATTATGAACTCTTGTATTATCCTAGTTGTGATGTGTGTGATGGCTGTTTTAGACTAAACTATTAGGCCTGGATATGGGATGATTTGAGAACATCTACTTGTTATATGAACTTATCTTTTAGTGCATCCATGTTTCCATTTGTCTTTCCAGTCTTTCCTTTTCATTGTGTCCTTTGTATATGTGCTGATTTTTGATGTTGTGAACTGCTCATTTTCTATTCCATGGAGGGTTGAGACCGAGATGGAGAACTCAATTCCATCGAGGAGATATGGAGTGCAGTCCTCATTCATGATACTTTGTATGTGTATGCTTTGATGTGGAGAGCTACTCGTTGCCTTGTCTTTGGTGGAAGGTTGAGACTGAGAGGAAGAACTTTCTCCATTGAGAAGAAGTAATGTGTAGCTCCCATCCTAGATATTGTGTATGTGATTGGTCTTAATGTTATGAGTTATGTGTTGTTATTATCTTTGGTGAAAGGTTGAGGCTGAGAGGAAGAAGTTTCTCCATTGAAGAGAAGTAGTAGCTAGTTCTTATCTTTGTATATGTGATGTTTTGATGTGTTGAGCTATTCGCTACCTATTTCCATGGAGGGTTGAGACCGAGAGGGAGAACCCATTCCATTTGGGAAGATATAGTGCATAGTTCTTGTTCATGATACATTGTGTATGCTGATTTTGATGTTGTGAGCTGCTCATTGCTCTATCTTTAGTGGAGGGTTGAAACCGAGAGGGAGGACTTTCTCCATTGGGTAAGAGTAATGTGTATATTATATTAGTGATACTTTGTATGTGCTGATTTTGATGTTGAGAGGTATTTGCTATTGTATCTTCGTGGAAGGTTGAGATCGAGAGAAAGAATATTCTCCATCGAGGAGAAATCATAATTAGTTCCTATTCCTGCTATCTTGTAGTTGGAATGTCGTTCATATCCTTTAGCAAGGGGTTGAGACCGAGAGGGAGAACTCCTTTGTCTATGGTATTCGTATGAGACTGAGAGGTTCCCACGAGTACCTAAGGTTGATTGGAGAGGGGCTATCCATAGCATCGAGAGATTACATGTGAGAAGCCTCTAGGGATTTAAGTTCAAGCCTTGACTGCGAGAGTAGTTAGGTTTTTAATGCCTCAAGTCGACTTTATTTGAGTTTCATGTGTTCATTGGCAAGTAGGATTCGAAAATGATTCTCATGTCCCGATTATTTTCCCTATTTGAGTGATTTGATTTTCTTTCACATTGGTTCTATTTTTACCTATCTTAATCTAGAACACCAAAAATATTTAGTTCACTTTTCTTTTTTCAGATTTTAGTCATAGTCTACCTAAATTTCTGCAGAAAAGATATTTTTCCTTGATTTCAGTTCATGGTAGAATAGAGAGGCTGAGTTGTGAATTTCTGATTTTCTTGTGGATTCGACCCTAAAATACTACAAGGATAACTGTATACTTGTGGTTGGAGTTATATGTTTAGGTTTATTTTTAAGACTTGTTGATTGTTTGTTTCTGTCCATGTGCCCCCAGGTCCAAAACTGTCAAGTCATTGATGTTCTGAAATCTGGTACCACATGTATTTTTGATACACATGATTTTGCTTCATCAAGTTTTTGACGCCATTGCTAGAGAAATTTTATTTTTTTAAATTCAATTCTTTATTTGGTACCGAGCTGAATCATTCAATTTCATTGTCCATATCCATATATCATTTTTATAATCCAATCCATTTTCTTTGGCTTTGATTGTTTTCTTTTTTTGTAATTAGTTTCTTTTTATTTTTCTAAGTTTTAGTTAACCTTTACTATTACTGATACTGCACCTAACCCGACTTTGCATGCCAAGTTCTATCATTGCAGAAAATTTTTCTTGATTCAGATTTTTAAGTTGAGAAATATTGAAGAGAAGAGTTAGAAGCTAGAAGGAATGTTGTTGGGAAAGTACAAACTAAGTTGGATATGAGCAACTAGAGCTGGCCCCAGTTTATGAAGAGTCCTTGTGAAGCAAGTGGAGCATCAAATTCTGAAAGTTGGGTATCATCTAAGCTTGAAGATATTATGAGAGCTATTCAGAAATCCACCTTAAATATTGAAAGATCATCACAAACTTGCTGCAATCAAGCATCTACTTATCTCCAGGAGCCACATAAGGATCATCTATATGCCTTGTATTGTCAAAAGAATCAAGGAGAATACCAACAATATGGATCTTACGACCAAAGTTCAAATTGGTGGAACTATGAACAAGTTCAATGATACTCAAGATTATAATCCCCAAAGTCAGTCATACTACCATCAAAATCAAAGTCAAGGATCCAATTTTCAATATCCAAATGAGGCTGATCAATCAAATCAGCAATATGGATACTATGATCAAGATCCAAATTGGTGAAATTATGAAGAAAACTTTTCTTACCATGATGCTCAAGATTATAACTCACAAAGTCAGCCATATTACTATCAAGATCTATGCCAAGAATCATATTTTCAATATCCAGTGGAGGTTGCTTCATCAAATCAGCAAGCATTCAACTTGCCCCCCAAAAAATCTAATATTGCGATTACGATGGAGAAATACAAGATTATACAAGATGAACTAAATCAAAAGATGCTTATTAAAATTGAGGAACTTGAAGTTGTACACAAAATATTAGAGGCTGAACTTCTTCTAAATTCAAAAATTCTGCAAGGGTCACCAGAATTTTTTCGAGCACAACCTGCCCCTAGACACAAGGAAGAATTTCAGAAAGTGGCAATGAATTGTGAGAAAGAGGTGAATGAGTTGAAAGAATTGATCTTGGAAGAGAAAAAAAATGAATGCATCCATATTTGAACATGAAGCTAAGAGTCAAGAAGAAATTTCAATTATGGTGAACTCTGAAAACTCACATCCTGCAGAAGTCAACATAGTTTCAGCAACTGAAAAGGATATCTCAGCAGTCGATATCAAGTCTAAAAATTCACAGCAAGTTGATACTAGCATAGGCACAACAACTGAGAAAGGAATTTCAGGATGAGGCATCATTTCTGCAATTTTACACCCATCAAAAATCAGCATGACCACAACAACTGAAAAAAAAATTTCAAAGCGGCCACAAGATGAATTTTTAGCAATGGGACATTTGAAAAGGGTACTACTGAAATGGTTAATGAAACAAGATGAAGACCCAGGAGAAACCATATACAATAATGAAAACCTTCCAAAATAAAGAATTTAATGAGTTATCACATGTTGCTGATAGTTCATACCCTGCAACAGAAGGATTCACACACAAGAAAGTATTTTCAGAACTCAATCACCCTATCAAAATAATGCTCTCTGAAATTGTTCAAGTGTCTAAGGTAGGGTGTGCTAAAAGTCTTGGCTTCATTGTGATCATTTATGACAGAGGAAAATCATTTGAAGCTAATGGACATAATTTGAAGTATAATCAACCAGGAGAGAAATTGAACAATACAAAAACTGTGGAGCTGCATCACCTCCTGAATATAATTGATAGAGGATATCAAGTCTAGTCTAGGACTATAAACAATGACCCTTATTGGGAGGCAACCCAACCTAATATTTTTTTATTTTATGTTTCTTTTGCTATGTGTTTGCAGAAATCAAACATCCCACATTCAACTACCACCAACTAAGGACAACCTGCCCCCAACTGAAGATGACCTGCCCTCGGCTGAATCAACAAAAAATTCTGATAATGATACAACCCATAAAGCTGCCCGAGCTCAACCCACCAAGCCTTAACATGCTTCTCTCCCTCACTTAGATCAATACTGAGGACAATGTTGAATTTATATTTGGGGAGCCGATGGTATGACCATTTTTCTTAAAACTCCAATCGATTTTAGTTATCATTGCCCACTTTTTGTTAAACTCCATAGTTTGTAGGATCTAGATGGCACCAGGGGAGGGGGTGAATCACTGTATTAAAAACTTTTGTTCTTCTTAACTTAATCTAGNGGCAAGTTGACCCTCAGAGTCAACAATGAAGATCTAAGCTTCGATGTAGCCCGGTCTCTGAAACAACCTACAGAGCTTTCCCTATGCTTGGCCATTGATGTCTTTGAAGATGATCACTCAGATGTGCTAGCGCAATTATAGATGAAGCAACAAAATAGTCAAATACTGAGAACTTTGAGATGGAGCTAGAAGAGGAATTTAAGAAAGACTCTCAACCAGAAGGAGAAAACAAAGATGTTCCTAAACTAGAGTTGAAAGAGCTGCCACCTCATCTTAAGTATTTTTTTCTTGAAAATAATTCATATCATGTTATTGTCTCTTCTAACTTGACAGATGAGATGGAGATGAAGTTAATTGAAGTTTTAAGAAGGCGATTGCTTGGTCAATTGTACATATCAAAGGAATCTCCTCCTCAATATGCATGCACAAGATACTGATGGAAGAGGACATCAAGCCCATGACTCAATGTTAGAGAAGATTAAATCCAACGTTGAAGGAAGTAGTGAAAAAGGAAGTCATCAAATTGTTGGATGTAGGTATAATTTATCTCATTTTGGATAGCCCGCAGGTTGTGCCCAAGAAAGGAGGCATGACAGTGATGAAGAATGCCAATAATGAACTAATTCCACAAAGGGCAATGACTGGTTGGAGAGTCTGCATCGATTATAGAAAGTTGAATGAGGAGACACGCAAGGACCATTTCCCCCTTCCTTTCATTGATCAAATGTTGGAAAGAGTGTCAGGGCATAGCTACTATTTCTTCTTGGATGGCTATTCAGGCTATAATCAGATTGCTGTGGCACATGAAGATCGAGATAAAACAACATTCACCTACCCATATGTTATGTTCACTTTCAGAAGAATGCCCTTTGGCCTATGCAACGGACCGAGACGTTTCAACGATGTATGATGTCCATATTTTTGGACATGAATGAAGCAATCCTAAAGGTATTTATGGATTATTTCACTCTTTTTGGAGACTCTTTCAATAATTTTTTGGAAAATCTAGAAGCGCCACTCAGAAGATGTGAAGAGACAAATTTGGTATTAAATTGGGAGAATGCCACTTTATGGTGAAGTAGGACATAATACTTGGCCACAAAATTTCTGAAAAGACATAGAGGTTGACAAGGCGAAAATAGACGTCATCGCCAATCTTTCCCTACCCACTACTGTTAGGGGGATTAAAAGCTTCCTAGGACATGCTAACTTCTACAGGCGATTTATAAAGGACTTCCCAAAAATAGCTAAACCTTTGACAAACCTGTTGTCAAAGGATGTGAAGTTTCATTTGGATGAGGACTGCCTAGAAGCCTTCATGACCCTTAAAGACAAGTTGAGTTATGCTCCTGTGGTGGTCACACCTGATTGAACTTTGCCTTTGAACTCATGGGCGATGCTAATGATGAGGCAATTTGGGTTGTTTTGGGTCAATACCGAAATAAAACATTTCATGTAATCTATTAAGCAAGTCGGACTCTTACCACTACTAAGATGAACTATACCACAACTGAGAAGGAGTTCTTAGCAGTCATTTATGCCTTTGACAAATTCATATCTTATTTAATATGTTTAAAAGTCATTTCTTACACTGACCATGCAACTATTCGCCACTTGATGGACAAGAAGGATGCCAAGCCATGATTGTTGAGATGGGTCCTGCTCCTTCAGGAATTTGATGTAGAAATCAAAGATAAGTAGAGATACAAAAACTTAGTGGCTGA
The DNA here is from genome assembly GCA_001647135.1 of Pontederia paniculata. Lineage (NCBI taxonomy): Eukaryota > Viridiplantae > Streptophyta > Magnoliopsida > Commelinales > Pontederiaceae > Pontederia > Pontederia paniculata. Next base: position 19,817 of record LTAE01009069.1, read on the forward strand.
TCACCTTTCTCGACTGGAGCAAGCACCTAAAGAGATGGAAGACATATGGGAGGAGTTCCCTAATGAGAAAATTTTCTGCCTTAACACCATCTGTAATATCACTGACTTTTCCCATGCTCCTTGGTTTGTAGGTTATGTTAATTGTATTGCAGGAGGTTATTTGCCTAAAGGAATGACTAGTCAGCAGAAGAAAAAAAAATCTTCTTTGACTTGAAACATTACATTTGGGAGGATCTGCATTTGTTTCACATATGTGCAGATCAGGTTATTCGCAGTTGCATGAGGGAGAAGGAGTTCAACCGGATTTTGAGCTACTACCATGATCAACCAACTGGAGGGCACTTTGGACCAAACATGACAAGGGCAAAGGTGTTGGAGTGCGAATTTTATTGGCCTACCATCTTCAAGGACGCTCAAGAATATTGCAAAATATGTGACCAATGCCAAAGGTCAAGTAATATTCAGGGAAAAAATGAAATGCCTCTCAACAATATCATATTTTATGACATTTTTTATGTGTAGAGAATTAATTTTATGGGTCCTTTTCCGAAATCTTTCAGAAATGAATATATTTTAGTGGTTGTAGACTATGTATCTAAGTGGGTGGAGGCGATAACTACCCCCACCAATTATGCAAAGACAGTCACAGAATTTTTGAGGAAGAATATTTTTACTCATTTTGGGATCCCCAGGGCGATTATAAGCGAATAAATTGCTTGAGAAATCGCTAAATAAGTTTGGGGTCACTCACAGGTTGAGCACAACTTATCATGCCCAAACCTGTGGACATGTTGAACTCTCTAATAGGGAACTTAAGAGAATCCTGGATTAAAATGTTAATTCTTCCAGGAAAGATTGATCACTTGAGTTGGATGATACTCTATGGGCATACATAACAGCTTTTAAAACACCCATCAGTATGTCACCCTATAGGATGGTATTTGGCAAATCTTGTCATTTACCTGTTGAACTAGAGCATAGAGCTTATTGGGCAACTAAGTTTCTAAATTTTGATCTTGTAAAAACTGGGGGAGGAAAGATTGTTGAAACTTAATGAACTACATGAATTCAGAATCGAGCATATGAAAATAACAAATTGTATAAGGAAAAAGTCAAAAAAATTGGCATGATCGACACATTAAATAGACTAAATTCTTACCTGGTCAACAAATTCTCTTGTACAACAGTAGATTCAAACTTTTCCCTAGAAAGCCTAAATCTAGATGGAATGAACCTTATGTGGTAAAAGACTGTACACCTCAAGGAGTGGTTGAAATTCTATCTGCAAATAGCAAACAATCTTTTAAATTCAATGGGTTTAGAGGAAAACATTATACAGGGACCGTGAATCTTCTAGAGGTTTTCAAGAACAAGTCCTTATGTTGAATCTTCTGGAACCGTGAATTCAGCTAGAGGTAAGTCAAGGCTAAAGACAAATTTAGCCACTGTGTAAATACTAACCATTTCTTTTAGCAATGGCTTGATACCCAAGCTCATATATTGATGGAGATGCGAGCTCACCAGGACAGCATGAGGGATAGCATTCAGAGACTCCATGAGTATCATGGCAACTAGAACACATTTGGAGGCTTCTTCTCTCCAACACCACCACCACCGCCACCTATGGACTAGTATGGTTGTACTCTATTTCCTTTTCTTTGTATCTCTTTTAGTTGCATTTTGTATCACCTCCTTCAGTGTAGGTTTGAACATTGTGGACAGTGTCCAGTCTAAGCTTGAGGGAGTTTGCATTTCATACATTTTATCTGAGTCCGCGTTGTTTAGCATATATCTATATGTTGTATGCATCAGTGAGTCAGTATAAAACTATGAAAACCCAAAAATATGTTACCCTTGCTTAATATTTGTTTTACTCAAGTATATTATAGAGTAGACTGGTATGATCTATGAAATTATAGTGCCTTATTTTGAATGCAAACTACATGTGTGGACTAGAATGTAGAATTTTGTGAAATAGAGTGATAACTTAGTAGACCACAAGTTTCTTTTAGCTTTTATTGTACTCAAGTGTTTATAATTGCAGCCTTTTCTTGTTGAAGACTCAAGTATCTGTGGAGCTTATAAAAAATATATGAAAAATTGAAAAAAATTGTGTGCAAAAGAAAATTTGAAAGAAAGATTATGAAGAAGTAGTATGAGAAGGAATTGAAATAGCCCTTAAGTGTTATTCAAAACCTGTGTGTGTTTGAGCAAGTAAATCTGTAGGGGTTCATGCCTAGTGACCTAAGACCAATTGGTCTGGGATCCATCGATCGAAAACCCGCTACATGGACCACCCTGTACAAAATGGAGAAGCACTTAAATTTGAAGTTAATTTCCTAGTTTTGTAAAAATCGAAATAAATATTGAAATATGCAATGTTGATAATTTAAGCTCGAGGATACTTTTTCTTTCAACATTAATGTTGTAAATTATTATACTTTATGTTTAAAGTTGTGAGTAACTATATTTAAATTATTTACGAGTCAACACTCTGTGAAGCATGAGGATAGGTGAAAGTGCATTACTAGTGAGGAGCAAGAGAAATAAAGTGCAAGGAAAGTATTGGCATGCATGGTAAAAATTATTTGAGCATTCGCTTTAGAATTTTGCTTGAGGACAAGCAAGAGTTCAAGCTTTGGGGTATTTGATGGTAGTAATTTAGTCATGTTTTTCATATCATTTTCATCTTAGTTTTTATGCATTATGTTATCATACACATCCATTTTATATATATTTCAATTATTTTTTATTTTATGGAGTCAAAGTCTACATAACTAGTATTTTTGTATGTTTAGGGCAATTAATGACTAACCGGGAGAAGGTCACCGAAATATAGATTAAAATTGGAGTTAGAATCAAAAGTACAGAGCACTGAGCTTCGGTCACGATCGTGATAGGATTGTCACGGGCCGTGACATTAAGAAGGAGAAAAACACGTTTCGATCACGGCCGTGACAATTCTATCATGGGTCGTGACAACAGTGGATGAAGGAACGTCGCTTTGGTCACGACCATGATGGGCCATGACCTCCTGGAAGGAATATTGTCAATCAGTCATGTCCGTGGTGCGGACGTGACGCGCTGAATCTGTTCGGTCACGATCGTGATACCTTTGTCACGAGTCGTGATGCATTATGAAGAGAAAATCAACTATTCGGTCACAGTCGTGATTCCCAAATCACGGGCCGTGATGCACGTGCAATCATTACATCACTATTCGGTCACGTCCGTGACTTTTCTGCCATGGGCCGTGACGTACACCACGTATAAAGTCAACCTTCTGTCATGGCCATGATAGGCTTCTCACATGCCGTGACAATATCCGTCAACGCGATCAGAGGTCGTTTCAAGTGTATTTTCGACGATCAAGATTTATTTTGAAGTCTGATCTTCCCCTAGACGATTTTCCTGAAGTGTAGGGTTCTTCCTACTTATAAGTAGCCCCCAAAAAACCCATTTGACGGCTTCAAGCATGGGAGAACCTAAAGAAGGAGAAGACGAAGTGCTTTAGGATTCTAGAGACGATCATTGTTGAAATGTGTAATTTTTTTGTAATTAATTTATTGTTGTATATTTTCTCCTATTTGTACAAGAGCATGAACTCACATTTATTTTATTAATTCTTTTTGGAGATTTTTTATTGTGAAAGGGATTGGAGAAACCCTAGTTTATATATGAAGTTTATTTCCCCAATTTCTCATGTGTATGTCATGATGTGTGTAATGCTTCTCTTGCATTTTATGATGTTATAATTTCCTGTAGAGGAATAACAGATCTCAATTTCATGTGCATATCTGAGTTGATTTATGAACTATCTTCAGTCAATCATGTCATATCACATTCAATATCATCCTAGGAGAGTAATATTGAGTGTAAGGTCTGTGAGATTGTTATCTTGGAAGAGGAATGATCCAGTAGGGATTACTAATCATTGCATCTTAAAACTTTAATAGATTAGATTGTCATCTTGGATAGGAGAAATAGAGTCTATAGGTTTAAGGTAGTTGATGTATCCTAGAGAGGACATTAGATTTTAGGTAAACATTAATCCTCTTAAGAATTGGTGGAAATGAAGAAAATGACATAGCCTCTAATTATCCTTGGGGATAATGAAGTCAACTCGGAAGAAGATACTTGGACATAAGTCCAATAGTGGAAGATGATACAATATATCGTACCTTTGGAAGAAGTGGATGAACCCATACAATCCACGAGTATAATCAGCAACGAGAGGCACTAGACGATGCTCACATATTTAGAAGACTATCACGTTGTACGGATGCGAGACTTCGTGTTACGCCGTCGATGTTGATATAGATGATAAAACAGATTCTATTTCTTATTATGAAGTGGTTGCTTCGGAGGAGTCAATATCATGTTTGACCGCCATAAGAGATGAGTTAGACTCCATTGATCGGAACGACGTATGAGCATTATGTGATTTGTCAATCGGTGGCCAGTCCATAGGGTGCAAATAGGTATTTAAGAAAAAGTATCGTGCTGATGATACTATTGATAAACACAAAACTAGATTAGTTGCTAAGGGTTATACTCAAAAAGTCGACATTAATTTTATGAAAACATATTCTCCGGTAGCTAAGTTTGCATCTATTATGATCATCTTAGCGTTAGTCGCATATATGAATTTGGAATTATTCAAAATTGATGCTAAGACCGCCTTCCCCAATGGAGAACTGAGTGAAGACATATATATACGACAACCTGATGGTTTTCAGGTGGAAGGTCAGGAGAATAAGGTTTACAAACTGAAAAAATTATTATATGGCTTAAAGCAATCATCACGTCAATTGTACGAAAAATTTCATGTGATGATTGTCTAATTTGGATTCATTACGAACAAATTGGATCATTGTGTGTACATCAAGAAGAGTGAGAGTAAGTTTATCTTAATATCTAAGAAGAGTGAGAGCAAGTTTATCATAATGTCATTATATGTCGATGACATTTTGCTCGCTGAAAATGATATCACAATGCTCAATGAGATAAAAAGAAAATTGAGCAAGAAATTTTAAATGAAGGACATGGGAAAAGTTTCTATGTTCTTGGAATTTAAAATACTCGAGATAGGAACTCAAGGGCATCGAATTTGAGTCAAGAACAATATCTCAATAAGATATTAAGATGATTTGGGATGCAGAACATCATCCCAACACCGACATCTATTGTGATAGGAAAACGACTCAGTAAGAGTCAGTGTCCTAATGTAGGGCAAGAACCTTTAGATGTTCTCTATGCACAAGCGTGCATAGATTGATGTATGCAATATTATGTACAAGGTCTGATTTGACTTATCTTGTAAGCCTAGTTAGTAGATATCAAAGTAATATCGGGAAAGCACATTGAGAAGTAATTAAGAGAATACTTAAATATCTCAAAGACATCGTACAACTAAAGTTGAAAGCACATTGAGAAGTAATTAAGAGAATACTTAAATATCTCAAAGACATCGTACAACTAAAGTTGACATACCAATTTTATTCATTTGAGCTTGTAGGTTATTCAGATGTGAATTTCGGCTTGACAATTGAAAATACACATCATGTCATTTGTCCTTATTGGGTAGTGCAATTGTTTCTTGAGAAAGCAAGAAACAAGGTGTGTAACAATACACACAAGAAGTTGAATACATTGCATATAGTATGATAACCACTCATGTTGTATGGACTAAGTCATTTGATTTTATGAAGATCCTACAAATTAGATCATAAGATCGGTAGAGAGTTAAATATAGGAAGATCGTAAGATATATCGTAAAAGATCGAGATCTTGATAATTTTCGTAAATACTATTTTAAAAATGTGCCGAATTGGGCCATAATCCATAGAAGAGATACAAATTCAGAACTGATGATGCATCAGAAAGAATAATCGTGTAGAAGAATTCTAATAATAGCACTAGGATGATTAACTACTTTCGACTCGCATTATTGAAACTCATAAGAATTCTCCGAACGTTTCTAAGACTTTAATTCAGCACGTAGATGAATGAGATACACAAAATTATGAGCTATGACAAAAATATTATGCAATAAAATGACTACAATATAATGACCGATCTCCTAATTCTCGTTCATTCAATAGATAACAGGAATTTGCTTTAGATTAAAAAATGAATTCGAAATTGAGAAAAAAATAACTCCACAAATTATTCAGCAAGTTATTACCAACATTTACATTTCCATAATTTTGCACAACTGATCATTGTTCAAATCTCACATACAAGGAGTTCCGTTTTTGAGAATCGTCATACTCGAATTTGTTTCCTTATTATACTTTTCTTTACCTTTATTTTCATTAGCAAAGTATTTCTTACCTGAATGTTGAAACTGATGAATTACACTATAATTTTTTAATCAAGTTTAGTTGGCGTTGGCTAATGAGGTTGTGCCTCGGATTTTTTTGGAGTAGTCAAATTTTGTCAAGATATTATCTTATTACTCGAGTATGATATTGAATTAGTAGAACGCTAATAATATTGAATACTCATTAATCTTTTTTCAAATAACTAACTTGTTGCATAAAATTCCATTTCCACATATCAAACCTTAATTGTTATTAGATTAATGGGCAATTGAAACTTCGGAGAATTCTCCTTATTCTCTCTTTCGATTTACTTTCTACGAGCTCATGAATTCTGACCACATCCACTTAACAAAGAAAGTTCCCACATCTTTCCCCTCCATATCATTAAGTAAGCAACTGTTTATCATATCGTGCACTGACCTCATGGCTTCATCAACCATGCAAAACAAATGCCCAGCAAAATTATTTGATATGATACAAGTTTCTCTTCAGAACTGACAAGACTCCATGAGTTCATCAGACTCATCATATTTCTGCACCCATTCCATGGTTCTTTTTTTTTCTTCTTTTCGACATTAATTTCTCATTAGATAATTTGATCCCTCAGCACCCACTAATTGCTAATCTTTCATTCCTTTACCAAATCTACCTGCATTTGCTGAAGGACCACCAATCATGGTGTCCTCAGAGGTACCTGCCTCTAAAAAGGAGTCCATAATGCATTATTTCTCGGAGAAGCCCGTTCTTATAATTCCTTGCTCCTTGATTGATTGATTGATGCAGATATTATATTATAAGGCTTAATTATCACATAATAATGTATAAGAGGCTGCAATAACTCCATTGACATGCCCAGACAAGTGTTATTGTACAGTTAGATGATTTATTGGACGAAACAACACATAATTTAGTAATATTCTGCTTTTACTTCAAATATAAGTATCAGTGTCGTCGTCCGGCCTCGAAGTAGTCTCCAGAGACCACCTGCAAAGAAGGCTAATCAACTGTGGGCGCGTATGGACATCTCGTACACCCCTTCCAGAGATTTGGAACTCTTCGACGGTGACCTCGGCATGGCTGCAACTGGTCGGGAGGTTCCGTCGGCAATGCTCGGTCTGCTATCATCGAGTTCCGGCAACGTGTTCTCCCAATGGCGGTTGAAGCTCTGGAGCAGGTCGTGTGTGGAGTGGATGGAGATTCTGCTCCCTTGCACCCAGTGGATACGCAATTATAGGTGCCGCGACTGGCTGGCCATGGACGTGGTGGCGGGGGTCACTGTCGGCGTCATGCTCGTACCTCAGGTGCAACTTGCAGTTTCGTTAGTTTGCCAACTATGTAGGAAGATGCAAATATCTAGGAACTTGCATAAGCCATAAGTTATAACTTGCATGGAAGTATGTATATTTGTTGTTCTGAATCATTCTCTCAATTCATTAGGTACATAGTAAATGCATGAAGAATCACCTTTTCTTCTCATCTTAATGCCGAGCAAGCAAATGAGCAATGTTCATTATATATCCATCTGCATATAGTTTTATGCATGATATTTATATGTTCAAATTCATTGTTTGTTCATGAAATGTTTCAGCTATAAGTTTGATATTTATGTGAATTAAACTACTATATATTTAGTTAATACCTGTTCGTCAATTGTGGTCACTAATTACTCTGTTAAATGCAACAGGCAATGTCTTATGCAAAGCTAGCAGGGCTACATCCAATTTATGGACTGTGTCAGTATCAATGTCTCCTGAATTAACGTTCATTCAGCTTTCATTTTCTTCCATGTATGTGAAAATATATCAACCGAACTGGGTTATTTCATTCTGTGCAGATTCCGGTTTTGTTCCAATCTTCGTATATGCAGTGTTCGGCTCTTCGCGTCAAGCGGCAATAGGCCCTGTGACCATGGTGTCGCTCTTAGTTTCAGATACTCTGAGCGGCATTGCGGATCCTTCAAGTGATCTGTACGTCGAGCTTGCCATTTTACTGGCGTTCGTGATTGGGGTGTTGGAATGTGCAATGGGGCTCCTGAGGTATTGCTCCATGTCGTTTCAAATTGATCTAAAACTCTATGTTCAAATTTTGTATACAATCATGCATTGGCCTACTGTTTCTGTAGTCACAGCTGATACATATATCAAAAAGTTTCTCCAATCTCTCCTGTGCAGGGTAGGTTGGCTTCTGCGTTTTGTCAGCCATTCTGTGTTCTCAGGATGCATCACTTCTTCTGCAATTGTCATTGCATTATCCCAGGCCAAGTACTTCCTGGGATACAACATAGAACGGAGCAACAACGTTGTGCACCTTGCAAAAAGTATCATTGCTGGAGCAGGAGACGTAATTAAAGCTCATTTTATCACATCTTGCTAAATGAGTTGAATTATTACAATGACATGTAACCAAGAGCTAATTATTGCAACTTATTTTTCGTGTAGTTTTCATGGCCTCCCTTTCTTCTGGGATGCATTATTTTGGCAGTAATGAGTCTGTTGAAGCACCTGGTAGGTACCTTCTGACTTCTCATTTCATCTGAGATTCCTGTTCATATATTGAATCTAAAGAGCACCTACTCATGGTTTGAAACTGCAGGGTAAGACTAAGAAGAACATGAGGTTCCTCAGGTCATCAGGACCATTGGTAGCTGTCATATTGGGCACAACTTTTGTGAAACTTTTCCATCCATCTTCAATATCTGTGGTGAGACATCTCTGCAATGACCATAATATTTACTTTGTCATTCATAATCCTTTTCATCTTCTTGTTCTTTTGACTGTTGGAAATTCAGAGGTAAAAATATTTGTTTTTTTTCTGTTTGATGCTAAAAGGTAGGTGAAGTACCTCAGGGTTTTCCAAGGTTTCGCATGCCTACAGGATTTCAGCATGTAAGGTCACTAATGCCGGCTGCATTTCTTATCACTGGCGTTGCCATTTTGGTATGCTTCTCTCTCTTATTTCACCTTTATGTATTTTCTATCTCAGTTATTTAAAAAATTCAATGCTTTTTCTTTCAAGGAATCCCTGGGGATCGCAAAAGCATTGGCTGCAAAGAATGGTTACGACTTGGACACTAACCAAGAGGTTATCTGTTCTGTTGCATATTTCCACCTTTGTACAACAGAAGAAATCATGGTGTTCCGTTACACTGTTATTTTTTTTTTGTTACAGTTACTAGGTCTTGGCATGGCAAATGTCCTTGGATCTTTCTTCTCAGCATACCCTGCAACAGGTAATTCTGTGTTCATCCTGGTGAAAGCATCTATAGTTTCAGTTTCACAGTTTTGACAGTGTCCATTTATCCAACTATGAGCTATTTGATACAAGTTTATGTTTATCCAAGATGAGATCTTGTTTCTCTCTGATAAATGCATTGCAGGTTCTTTCACAAGGTCAACTCTGAACCACGAGAGTGGGGCACAAACTGGACTAGCTGGAGCTGCAATGGGTGTCACAGTTGGATGTGCTCTTTATTTTCTGACACCTTTATTTAAGGACGTACCTCAGGTCTGATCCTTCTTCTTTTAGTTTCTGCCAGACTTTCTGGATACTTTGTGCTCATTTCAGAATTGTGCTCTTTGTTTCAGTGTGCTTTGGCGGCCATTGTGGTCTCTGTTGGAATAAGCCTTGTAAGTACACAAGTTCCAGATTCAAGTTTCTTTAAGCTTTTGAAATTGTAACTGGCGAGATAGATTATAATGGATAGAAATTTTAGTTATTCTTTGCATAGATATTTTTGCGAGTTATTCTCTGAATAAGATGATTAGGCTTTATCTGCTAGTAGTGTTTGTTCATAATTTTGTTTTGTTTTCAGTTGGAATATGATGAAGCCATGTTCTTGTGGCGCACAGACAGGAAGGATTTTTTCCTTTGGATGATCACTTGTGTTATGACATTGTTTCTTGGCATCGAATTTGGTGTGCTTATTGGTGTAAGATTGCTTTGCAATTCTCTTTCCCTCAATGCATATGATATATGATTAAAGCCCTCCTTTCATCTGAAAATTATTTAATTTTCTTAGACATCTATAACTACATGTTTTAGCAATGGTTCAAAATTTTGGCAGTCAATTAAAGGCTTATATATGCATCTTTTTTTTATATAAAAAACTTAGATATGTAACTGTTTATATGATAAGGTGTTCTTCTTCTATGAACAAATCCTCATTAACTCTATGGTCTGAAAGCACTGCCAATATGTTGTTTTCTCCAATAGGTTTTCTGAAATAAAATTCTTGCTCGAGTTTCTAAGGATTCAAGTCAACTACGACTTCTTTGTCGACCTTGACTAAACAAACTTCGAGCAATCACATTGTTGTTTTCGGGCATATGTACTATCTAGCTTCATGATAGCAGTTATGATATGATATCTGAAAGATTGGAAGTATTGGCTAAAATGAGACAGCCTTAAGACCCATTTATTAGATGACTTTTACGTTAATAAACAGACATTTTACTCTTAAATATTCCCAATAGACTTGTATGATAAATGTGCATAGTTGATAAAGATCTGGGATTGAAGTTAATAAATCAATTTACCTTACTTTGCAGATGTTCTTCTCTCTTGCGTTTGTCATTCATGAATCAGCTAACCCTTACGTCGGTAAGCAGTTGCATATGAACAAGAGATAATGGCTTGTACTGGATGAATTTTTAAAAGACAGTGCTACTTTTGATACCTGATGATAGGCTTATTTGACTTAGGACTCAGATGAATTTTCTCTATTTACTTAGGAGAAGTGATACCTGTAAAGATGGAGTATACTCTTTCACAGTTATTAAATCAATCACACCTCAGTAATACCTTTTTTTTCTTGTTTCTGTGGATCATTCACATAATTCACACTGATCTATTCTTCTTCAAGTTTAGTCATAACTGTAAAAAACAACTTGTATTCCCTGGCATAGTTGTTTCTTTGATCTTTAAAATCCAACCAATTATTTCTTTAGTATTCATATGTTAGTTCATAGCAAAATTAGAAGTCCTTGTGGCACTTGTTAATAGCATATATTTGGTGATGTTTGCAGCCATCATGGGGCGCCTTCCTGGAACTACTTTATACAGAAATATTGAACAGTATCCCGAAGCATATGTTTACCATGGAATTGTTATAATACAAATTAACTCACCCATGTACTTTGCAAACATTAGTTACATCAAGGACAGGTAAGTGCTCAGAACTTCCACAAGCATAAAGTAAGAACATGAAATTGAATGGGGGAAATCCAATTATAAAGGATCAATGTTCTCAATTATAAGAAAACATTTACCATTACATTTTACAATCAGTAATCATACCTGTGCAGGATTCGGCAATATGTGCTTAATATCTCCAAACTCACAATTCTTGAACAAGAAGCTAAGAAAACATGCTTTGTGATCATTGAGATGGCATGTAAGCCTCTGTACTTTTGATATTCCCACAAATTTTGTAGTGGACAACAAAAATACTCCATCTATCCCCGATTACAAATCATAAAAACAAAAGCCAAAAGATATACTTTATGCTTTATCTAGTTCAAAGGTTTAACTGAATCAGATTTTCCAATTAAAACCTGGTCACTGCAGCTGTTCCATATATTGATTCAAGTGTTGTTGAAGCTCTAAAAGATCTGCATCATATGTACAAATGCCAAGAAATCCAGGTTTGTATTCATCACACTTAATTGGTCCTTCGTTCCTCATTGCACCACAATTGACACACTTGATTTGTCTGCAGATTGCAATTTCCAATCCAAACCAAAAGGTTCTTACGGCTCTCATGAGGTCTGGCCTTATTGAATTGATAGGCGAGAGCTGGTATTTTGCTTGCACCCATGATGCTGTAACAGCATGCTTGCAGAAAATGCCACACTCAATTAGCACACCACCAAGAAGTGATCCATGTATCACAAAGCAATCTAGTTACTTTAGGAATCCGTGGAAACAACAGCATGGAGAAGAATTTGACACTTATAAAGAACCTCTCTTGCCGTGACATTGGAGTTTTTTACTGAAAAGAATATTGGAGTTCTGAACCATACAATATCAATCATATAAGATATTATTAGTTTGTCGATAAAATAAGAGGGTAACAACCTTTCGAAGAAGTTGGGAGTTCTTGCCTTCGATAGAACTCGGAAGAGGGAAATCAGATAGGATCAGAGCTCCAAATTAAAGTATTCATAAGTCATTCTTTACCGAGATGAGCTGCAGTTAGAATCAACTTCAGCAATCAGCATGTATAAACCATTTCTGTTGGTTCCACAACATATGGAAGCAGTGATATACAGCATTTCTCCTTTGTGCCATCATGTATATAAGAATACAACTGTTTCCTCCTGTAAATATACTATTTGATTTGCTTCTACCATACTTGGTCGGATTCATAGTTCAGTGAATCATATAAGAGGAGTGAGAACAGCACACGTGTCAAAAGAAGTATTTTTTTTTGTTGCCCCGCAGTATCTGAAGTTATTGACTGACTGGTTTGTTTACCCTAAGTCGCATATGTGACTATGATGGATAAAACTCTCAACAAAAATTTTTTATACTCGTCAATTTCGAAACCTCTTGAAGCGAGAAAATTTTTTTTACCACTCCACCCCAACATTCGTTGTCTTTCTTCTATATAGAGGTGAACATTTCAATTACAGAAATAAGCATATTCACGTGACAAATCATTCCTGCTTATAGTTTATATGGCGCATAAATGAATAAATATAGTATACACTTGTTGATCTATCATTGGTAAATCTTATTTTATTTTAATATTTAAATACACGTGACCTTGATAAAAACAACTGACACGCTTATCAGGGACGGACCCAGGAAGAAAAGATAGGGGAGGCCAAAATGTTAGGGGGGGTCAAAATATATAGTAATAAATTAAAAAAAATATGTGAGGGGCTTGGATTTAAACCCTAGACCTCTAGATGCTTGTCAAAACCACCTATCGACTATGCCAATTAGCTAATTGTGATCATTTGTTAGTATTTAATTTATTTATTGAATACAACTACTAGTATATACGTATATATATATTTTATATACCGAAAAGTTTGGGGGGCCGTGGCCTCTTCCGAGGTATATGTGGGTCCGCCCCTGACGCTTATGTTTGTTCCATAAGCGTGGAACAAAATTGTGTTCCATCAACTAAACAGGAAAGTTGTGATGATAATTCACAATATTCTGCTTCAATCAAATATTTTTTCTAGAAAATAAATCTTAAATATATGGTCCTCATGCCTTATATTAAAAGATGAAATATGGATTAATAAAATTTGTTCAAATGGCAAGCATTTCTAGTTCGAATTTTTGTATACACAAAATTNAATGATGAACTTAGGATTTCAGAAAAACAACTTCTCTTATTGGTGACTTACCTGTGTGAGTATCAATGATTAATAAAGATGTAAATCAAGTGTGTTGCAAGACACATACATAACAAAATTTATTTTCCTTTAGAAATATGTTCTAAGTTAAGACATAAATAGGAGGGGATGAGATAGTTGAGACACTTAAGAATTGGGATAACTTCGGACGATCATTTCATATATCGGACATCCGAAGTACATTGTTGATATCTAGTGATCCAAATCAGCAGACACCCACTAAAGATCTTCGGGCATCTGTAATCGATCATAAGTTGAAACACCTCCAGTAGTGAACGCACATTGATCAACATGCATTCACTAAAAGATTTCAAACATCCATAATTATCCACATACTCATATACGTCAAAATATCGGACACCCATAATTGACCTCGGGTGACCGATTTGATTTTCTATCTAGAATGGTCGATCAGTGCAAAAACATAAGATGCCCCATGTTATTCCTAGAACAATGGACGTCCGTTATTATGCTTCGGATGATCGAAATAGGACTATTGTCTGACACTTATGAAATCAAGGTCGTCCATTGAGTAATAGGACGACCACTGTGATCATAACTCAATAGACTCTCTTATTTCGGTCGACCCATCACTTGTTTCAGGCGACCGATATCGTAAAGACGTTATATAGTGTGGGACATGCCCGTTTGTCAGTATATACAAAAAAAATATTCAAGAGGACGACTGTTCATCTCCTTCGCGTTTTCCTCATCGCTCTCCCTCCAAACCTAGTTTCAAATCTTCTGAAGCCTCAAGAGATCAAAAGACTTCAAGACACACTCTACCAAAGATTCAAGCATATAGGTAAACCTAAAACTTCATCCTTGGGTCGTGGAATTTCAGTTTAAGCATCTTTTTAGGGTTTATCAGAGTTTTACGGGTATAACGAAACCTAATCTTTTTGCGAATGTGTTTCTTACACAGAGTCAAATCCTTCTTTTCACTTCACTAGTCCTTTCCTGATACCCTAGAGTCACATACTCTTATCTGTTTTTTGGAGTCATGTCGCCTAACGAGCAAATCACTAAGAGACGTAGATTAGTTAAACCATCACAAGTAGGAGAACCGTCTTCCTCCACACCACAAGACTACTAAACTAGTTGAAGCTCCCCCAAATGAAACTCTAAATACAGAAGACTCCACCTCATCTGAACCTACGTATGTCTCCCCAAGATTCATTAGTAAAGAGGTCGAGCTTCAATTTTGTTTATACAATGAACAGAGAATCGTTGAACCATTTCACGCCATTGACTAGGAAAGCCTTCAACTTCCTGGCTTAAAGGAAACCTTTGAGGACTGTAGCTGGATCAAGTTTCTTAACCTTGATCAAACCATTTACCCAAATATTGTCAAATTCTTTTATGTCAACCTAACTCATAATGACACTCTTGACGAGATCAAATCCTATATACATGGAAAGCACATTTCAATGACTGAAATCAAACTTAACAACATCCTTGGCACTCCTAACTTCCCTCATATTAAACTTGCACCAATGCATTGGCCTCACACTACTTACACACAGAACCAAACTGCACTGGCTGTGAGTGGAGGCCAAGTAGACATCTTTGTCCAAGGAACTTTTCATAAGTGTCTGTCCCTCGTGATGAAAGCCATTAATCACATTATCACTCACATAATTCTTCCTATGGACGGTCATTACACAAGAGTGAACCTTCTAGACCTAGTTGTCTTAGCGAGTCTCGTTGATCCTGAAGCCCCCAAAATCTCCTTAGGAAACCTTCTAATATATCAATTGACTAAAACAAAGAAGAAGGTACAATCTAAATGGACCAAGGGCGCGAGACTCTACTATGGAAATCTCATCACTCTTATAGCCCGAAAAACTCCTAAGTTTTGATTTCCTGATAACGAAATCACCCTTATTCCAACCAAAAGTGACAAGATCTCCTTAGTCACCATGACCAGAAAAGGGCTCATGAAAGACAATTCACAATTCACTGAACCCTCTCTTAATTCTGAGCGTCATGATCCCTCTCGAACCACAAACTCTCTGCCTCAACAGCCTTAATCACCCAGAGCTCCTCCTCCTCCCCAAATTTGTACTTCTTCCTTCTCAGCTGCATGGACTCCAAGTAGAGAAGATTGGACCACAATGTGCACCAAAGTGGACTTCATGACAACACAACTCAGCACAATGACCAGTCAACTCGGTCAAGCTCTCGAGTTGATGAAGAAGGTGGCAGCTGTGTAGAGCGACAATGCTGAAGTAAATAAAGATCTTCAAGCTCATCACAGTCAAGCTCCTCACCATTGGAAGATCATGGATGATTTCATGCGAGCACATGGATATGAACCTGCTGCACATCCGGATGATGGACAC
>LTAE01009069.1:41804-52748 GCA_001647135.1 Pontederia paniculata
CAATGAGATCCTCGGACGTCCGCCAAAGCTTCCTCTGACAGGTCCGGATGTCCGCTCGTTCTACCTGAACCTTCGGCCGTCCACTATTTGCTCTAGACATCCTTTGGACGTCCACTGACTTCCTGCCAGATTTCCTGGTCGACCGCTTTTTCCTTCTCCTCTCAGACTTCCTGGTCGACCGCTTTTATGTCTTCCTCAAACTCCGGACGACCTCTAACACTTCACCGGTCTTCCGCCAATCCTGCGGTCACCCGATCCTCAGCCTCTATCAGCTCAGACAAACTCCTGGGTGCCCGCTTGTCTTCTCACCAAGACTACGGAGGTCCTTTGTTTTCACATGATGTCAACCGGTCATCCATACTCAACCAGCGGTCGACCACTCATCAGCCTGCCTTCTGCTTTGATCATCCACTGTCTCCACCCTGAGCCCTATGGATATCCATTGCCTTCATCCTCAATCTTCGTTTGTCCGCTCCTACACCTCGGGCGACCTCTTCTCCGCTTAGCCAAGACTCCTTCTTCGGCTAAGTCTTCTCTGGGCGTCCACTTCTCCTTGGACCACCCTTTCTTCATCCTTTGGTCAAGATAGGTGTTACCTTCTGTCAATGTAATGGCCCGTGACTGCTGAATTTGCTCCTTTTTGACTTCATCACGACCCGTTATGGCTTGTCACGGCCCGTGTTGAACAGGTAAATTTCATTCCCATCGATTCTAGCCCATAAAAGCTTCTCCTGAGTCGATTTCCTATAAAACTAACATAAACAAGAGTAGAATCACGACTCGAAATAATTTGAATAAATAAAGACTAAAATAGATGCATGCAATGCCAAAAGGACTCAAAATCATGTCTAATGTAGACCCTAAAATATGTTATAAAATGCATGCATCAACCGTCGGAGATCCACTAGTACTTTTTTTTCAATAGGGAAGAAAACCTTTTATACCACACTAACTTTTCTCCGCTTCGAGAGGTAAGGCACACCTCTCTCCCAAGGAAGCTCACAATCTCATAGTTTTCTTAACTCAACAGGTTATGTGCGAACCTCTCTTACAAAGAGCTAAGTCACTCTAAAGATTACAATGAAAGCTTATCACTCAATTTTTCTTTTACAAAATTAACTCACTTAAGAACAAGAGAAAGGGAGAAGAGATTTACAAATTTTGGCTCAAAGTACTATTTTTGTGCTCTTGGAGGTTTTCAAGATGATTTCCCCTTAATTACTTCTATTGTAACATCCTAAACACTTTCTTATAGTCTCTTGTCTTCAATATAGCCATTGCATACTTTTTCCCTTTGATTTGACAAAAGAAAACTAGCTTTTGAAACTTTCCAGCTCGCCACCGGTCAACCACTTTTTCCCATTGGAGTTTGCACCGATCGACCGCTCCTCTGCATCGGGCGTCCGCTCTGTCAAAATATAGTCGTTAGAGTTGCACCGGTCGATCGCTCCTCTGTACCAATCGACCGTTATGAAATTTTATCATATGTCTTACATAATACATTAGACTGGTCGACCGGTTCAGGATATCGGTCGATCGTTTCCCCTGAACTAGTTTGATAGACCTGCAATGCTTTGATCATAACTCTCTGCACCGATATCCGATTGATGTGATTCTTGATTCTTTCAAAAGTTGAGATATCTATATTTCATTTATTAATTTCTCAATCTAAATCAGATGGGAAGAAGGTCAAATGCTGATGTAAAGTTCAGTGCATATAGTTTTACCTTAAACTTGTAGACCTTCACTATTTTGTATATAACATTTTGTATCATTATCGAAATGAGACAATTCTTGAATCTACATAATGTTAACAGAATTAACTCTAGTTAATAGATTCATGTATCAAACTAGATCTAAAGGGAACATAGACAAATATTAACTTGAACCTCAGTGCATATAATTTGACTTTAAAACTTTAACACACTTGTCCCTATTCTAATATGTGAACATATCTTTTCAAATGTTTTCAAAGGTTTTCATCATCAAAAGAATATAAGTATGACATTAAATCATAAAGTCATATTTTCAACATGCTTGGGGCAGTTGAAACTCAACATTGTTTGTCGCGTCCAGTTATATTTGTCATGGGTCGTGATGGATGGTCTTGCGACTCATTAGGGGGTAGTCACAGCCTCGACCGTAGCTTTGCTGATATTCTTCAGAGGGTCACATATCGTGATAGGGAGTTATGGCCCATGACGAAGAATGTGGCAGCTCGTGAGGTGAGAATATGTCTGCGACAGGGTAGGTCCTTCGATCTTTTTATTGTCATCATGAGACCTTCACGGGCCGTGATGTGGTTGCACTGCTGAATGTTGTTGTTGTCCTCAGAGTCGAAGAAGATGATTGACTGGCATGGTTGCAGAGCACGCCGAAGTTGGGGAAGATGAAGGCGTAGGAGTTTGATATTTGTGTGCTCGCCCTTGTATCACTAACGACTCATGAAGAGGTCACTGGTTTGCTGCTCATTCAACGTCGGAGGAGCTGGAGAAAAACACCTGCAACATAAAGGTTTGTCGGAGTTGATTGAGTGTTTCAAGGGAAGATTGCCAATGATGAAGGGGATGATGTTAAGGCTTGCAAAATGTAAGTATATATAAAGGAAATTTGTGCATTTACTCGGATAGTACGATGGTTGCGGGTGTGAAAACCGTGAGTCGTGGGTCATGAATCTTGCATGACATTAAACAAATGTTTGATTTGTGGTTTCATGGGCTGTGAAGGGGTATCATGGGGTGTTAAATGCTACTGCCCATGATCGGTGAGAAGAAGTAATGGTGTTGTGATGTTGTACCATGGCCCGTGAAGCCTTAAATGCGTGGTGATTTGTGATGACACACGACCGTGGACGCATGTGGTAGGTGCAGATAATGAATATGGTAATCACGACCCTTGATTCAAGATAACGGCCCATTATGATGGATAGTGACTCATGATGAGATCGATAATAGATATGTGCTAGTCGTGAATCGGGTTGGTTTTAGGTATCAAAGGTGTAACTCCAATAACTACAGGCCGTGATCTAATATAATGACATGTGACCATTCAAGCATCATGTTGCCGTTACTGCCACGATCTTGGTTATGGCGGCCCGTGATATAATCAAAATCGAGTCTGATCCAAGGAACAAGGTTTCACTAGCCATTTTGAGGGTGTAACGGGTCGTGCTAGTCTTTTCAAAAGTTAGTACCTCTAGTGGGGCCATGATAAGGTGTCGCGCCTCGTGAAATATAAGGTCCTCAGTTTAATAGTCAAGTTCACTTGGTTCACGGGCCATGATTGAGTGTCATGACCCGTGATATAGTTTGGTCAGAATTTGGAGTCTCTAGCCCGTAATAGGATGTCACGGCTCATGGCATTTGAAAGTATTGGTTCAGTAGTTAAGTCCCCTTTGTTTCACAAGTCATGATAAGGTTCACGACCCATGACATTAGATCTATCAGCTCCTTGATCTCTGTCACGCTCGTGTAGGTGATTAATGGGTCACTAGATCCATGTCTCATGACCAGTGATAATTTGTAACGACCCGTTACATGGTTATCAGGTTGTGCACGGTTATAATTTAGATTAGGGTGTCAACCAGTTGTTGCTATGACTCAACTAGACTCTTGTATGACTCATTTTTTATCCTCAAAAAAGAAAAATAAAAATCTAACTAAAGGGAAAAATAGTGAAGGCAAAGTAGTTCTAATTTATAATCGTTAGCTTGACTTTGACCTCAATGTCGATTAAAGGTCATATAGATCTAAGAAATCAATCATGGCACTAGTTTGATGCCCTAGATAATGTTTCACAAGATGCCCATTTACTTTAAAGTTTTGTGAACCACCTAGTGTCATTAGTTCCACAACCCTACATAGAGATGAAGATACATTAATGAAGTCTTCACCATCTAGATTTTCCGAGAAAGAGTCAAAGCCTACTATTGAAGAGAACTTTTTGTCCTAGAAGAATTTTAGACTATTTAAAGTGCATGTCGATAAGTTTCTTTGTTCTTTTTTTTATACAATTTCTGTAAATAGGCATTTTGGTGGATCTCCTATAGTTCATTTCATTTTAAAAGACTCTCACTTCCACCTACAAAAATCAAAGTTTAGAAGTTTAGTTGCCCAATAAGCCTTATGTTCTAATTCAACTGGAAGATGCTAGGCTTTCCCAAAAACTAAATTGTAAGGGGACATGCCAATTGGTGTTTAATATGCAGTCCTATAAGCCCACAGTGCCTCATCTAATCTCATAGACTAATCCTTCCTTGAACTATGGACATTCTTTTATAGAATCTTCTTAAGCTCTCTATTTGACACCTCAACCTGACCGAGCATGATATGACATACTAAGCCTTTGAGATATGTTAAATTTTGCCAACAAGTTCTCTATTGTTCAATTGCAAAAGCGTGTGTCATTATCACTATTGATTGAACGTGGTGTACTAAATCTTGTAAAAATATTCTTCCACATGAAATTTAATACAACCCTAGTATCATTCGTTGGTGACGGGGTCGCTTCTACCTATTTGGACACATAATGTACTGTGACCAAAATATATTCATTATTCAATGATTTTGGAAATGGTCCCATGAAGTTTATACCCAAACATCAAATATATCACAATGTAAAATGTTGTTAAGATGCATTTCATTCAATTTACAGATGTTACCTGTCCTCTTACAGTGATCGCATGACTTGCAATATGCACGGGAATCTTTAAAAATTGAAGGCCAATAAAAGACACATTCTAATACCTTTGCTACTATTCGTTTGGGGTCCAAAGTGTCCACCAGCGATCCCATCATGATAGTGCTTCAGAATGTCATCGACTTCCCCATCCCGCAAACAGCAACATATGATTTGATCAGCCCATAACTTAACAAGATATGGATCCTCCTAGCGATAATGTTGGACATCTGTAAAGAATTTCTATTTTGATGATGAGTAATTCGAAATCACGTTTCCTGCAAGATAGTTAGCAAAATCTGCATACCATTTTGGTATTTAAAAAATTTTCTTTACCATACAAATCGTGAAGATCTTCTCATCTGGAAGTTCCTCATGAATGTCAGAGTCCTCCACTGGTGCTCACTCTAGACGAGATAGATGATCAGCTACAAGGTTCTCGGTCCCTTTTTTTCTCTAACCTCTACATCAAACTCTTGCAGTAGTAGAATCCATCAAATTCGTCTAGGCTTTGCATCCTTCTTGGTCATGAGATGCTTTATTGATGCATGATATGTATAATCAATAAATTTTTATCCCAAAAGATATGCACAAAATTTATCAAAGGCGTATATCACATCGAGGAATTCTTTCTTTGTTATTGCGTTTATTTGAACAGGAGTCAATATGCGAATGACATAATATATTGCTTGAAATATCTTGTCGCGATGTTGTTCCAGCACTGCTCCTCTAGCCACATCACTTGTGTCACATATTATCTCTAACGGGGCATTCCAATCTGATGCAACAACAATAAGGTGCTAAAAGAAGGCTTTCCTTCAGTGTGTTGAATGTTGTCAGGCACTCGGTGTTGAATTCAAACTTTATATCTTTGGCTAGTGAGTTGGTCATTAGCGTTGATATATTCGAGAAATCTTTGATAAAACGCTAGTGGAACCCCGCAATTTCTAAAAAAATTCATAATGACCTTCACATTCGTCGGTGGGTGAAGGTTTTTTATCACATCAATTTTAGCCTTATCCACTTCAATACCTTTGCTCGAGATTTTGTGGCCTAGAACGATTCCTTCCTTCGCCATGAAGTGACACTTCTCCCATTGAGGAACAAGTTGGTCTCTTCGCATCTCTGCAAGAATAGAGACAAATTGTGTAGATAATTATCAAATGAATTACCAAATAGTGTGAAATCATCATAAATACTTCCAGAATATGCTCATTCATGTTAGAGAAGAAATGATTTTTGTGCGTTGACTCATTCACCTTGCGTTAATCAATTGATACACACAATCCGATCACAGTCCGCTGGGGTACCAACTCACTATTTTTTTTTACTCACCACTATTATAGCTTCTTTCTTTGGTACTACTTGGATGGGACTTATACATGGGCTGTCAGAGATTGGATAGATCACCCCTGCATCAGGTAACTTGATAATTTATTTCTTCACAACTTCTTTCAGTGTGGGGTTGGGCCTTCGCTGAAATTGGACTAAGGACTTTGCAATTTCTTCCATCAGAATTTTGTTCATGCATATTGTTGGTGATATGCCATTTATTTTAACGATTGACCATGCTATGGTTTTTTTTGTGTCTTCTCAGCACCTCCAGAGGTTGTTGCGCCATGTCACATGTGAGTTTTGAAGACACTATAATAGAAAATGTGTACTCTTCCAAAAACATGTACTTGAGATATGCTGGCAATTCTTTAAGGTCAGAATTTTTGGGTGAGTTTGTTCCATTATCCATTGGATGTTGCTATTTTTCCCCTTCGATCTCCTCCTTCTCATAGGCGTAGTTGTTTTGTTGACCTCTTATAATTACTCTTCCTCCTTTTCGAGAGATTCCTAAAGTATATCTAACACAATTTAATCAAGTTTGTCAGTATTATCACCCTCAAATCTATTTATTGTATAATAGGAGGAGTAATGAAAAACATGTTTTAAAGCATTATTGATGTCAAAACTGAGATATTCATTGTCGACCATGAAAGTCAACTCTCCCTGTTGGATATCAATGAGCGTATTCCCTGTCACCAAGAATGGTCTCCTTAGAATAATTGGTACTTCATGTTTCACATCCATTTCTAGCACAATGAAATTACCTGGGAAGATATTTGTCGACATCAACCACAGGAATGTTAATATGCAATGCTTCATGAAAAGGAATGTTAATATGCAACTATTTAAAGATTTCAATGAAGTGTGAGAACTACTTATCTAGTTGTTCCTTGCAAAACTTTTTCGGGTATGCAAGATTCCCCATTTTTGTGGTGCCTCATGTGTACTCTTCTTTTCAGAATTGATCACATGCGCTGAAGTTGTCGTAACTTTATTTTTTTTTTCCTGCAATTCCTCGATACTTACTTCACATTATCTGCCAAGTTGTTTCTAGCTCTTGAGAGAGATAGCTTTGGCCTCCTCTCTAGGATTATTTTCGGTGTTGCTTGGCAACGACCTTGGCGTGCGTCCAAATAAAATATTTGCAATATGTTATACTTGAATTTCCATTTTCCGAATAGATGCATCCTAATTGTTTACTTAGTCTCCATGGTTTTCATGAACTTGGTCATTAATTCTTCCAAATTACTCTTGTTTTCTATTGGCGATGCTTTATGTAGAGTTTGGTATTGCTGTCTTTGGTACTCGGGTTGCACAAGTTGTTTAGGAGGCTAGTGTCCTAGGTTTTGTCTCCATGAAAAATTTGGTTGATTTCTCCAACTGAGTTATATGTGTTTCTTGTCACTAGATTTCTTGCAAAGGAATTGAAACAAAGTTAGCTTTCTCAAACATGTTCTCGTTTGCCGAAATTCCTATAGGACAATCGTTGCTTGCTCTTCCACTTGTATCACCTAGGTTAGTCATGCTCTTGAACATCTCGAATTTCTTGTTTAGTGACTCCAGTTGTGTAAGAAGACCACCCTTACCACCTCATTGAATGCCCTTCCCGAGACATCACGAACATACTTCTTTGCTTTTACTTTTGACCAAAATATATAATGCAAAAATTAATATACAGTAATCCAATAAAATAAAACTATTCTTTTACATTGTTTGATAAAGAGAATAAAATAAATAAAAATAGCTTGTACTCAATCTAAAACTGATCATGTGCAACTACCACATGATGATCATCTGCATCGTTTGTGCCATCATCTATTCATTGTCCTATTCTGCTACAGGATCAAAAAGAGGGGCGGAAATTCTCCCATGAGCGATAAAACCCAATATGTAAAAGCTAATAATAATATAATAAGGTAAATCAAATATGAATATATGACAAGGAGAATAATTTGCATAATCAATAAATTCATTTTACTTAATTATCTTTACCTTTTTGCCTTCTTATCATATCAATAACTTATTATTCTTACCTTTAGTTCAATTTACCTTTTGTCCATCATTGGCCAAAACCTGAATTTGCATCCCTCATCATGATGCCCATAATCTTTCATCAATAGGTTCAAGTCTAGTGAACATCTTATTTGGACCACTTTATTATTTTCTTTTTGACTTGTCTTTCATCATTTAAAACAATACAATCTTTAGTGAACCTTTATAAATCATGAAGGTCGTTGGCTTTGGTCCCGACGCCATTAACGCTAGCTAAGCCTAGGGTCTCTCTCCATGACCCAATAGATCTGATAACAATGGTCCACATAGAACCCTCGATTTTCGAAGGAACGCTGCATCCCCAAAGGAACATACTCGATTCCCAAAGGAACCCTATGTCCCTGAAAGGACTCAATTCCCGAAGGAATCCTGCGTCCCCGAAGGAACGGACAATACGTTAGGAGCCAACTCATACCCTTCACAGATATAGTCAATCACAAGCAGAGTTCATTTTAAATTCTAATCAAACTATAGGTTTCGAATCATACAACCATCATTAAAGCATGCAATAGAATAATTTTAATGGAATATAATCAACATGAGTTTAAGGTTAATTAGCCAACGGAACACATTCCGTGTCCCTTGAGAATAAGGCCAATTTTCTGATGTGTTTGTGTAACTCTCATAAGGACATGCCCCGCGTCGGGAGAAGACATGGACCATGTCGTATGTTTGACGTTGTCATTTCGGCGGCCTCGATCTGCATCGGTGATATGACTATTTCATCATCTGCCAGAGCACGGTCCGCGTGAGGGTGATGTTGCTTGCGTCTACCGGGTATTATCCTTTCATGGTCCTTACTATTCTTATCTTTAGTTCAATCATTACCTTTTGTCCATCACTTGCCGGAACCTCAATTTGCATCCCTCATCATGATGCCCATAATCTTTCATCAATAGATTCAAACCCAGTGAACATCTTATTTGGAGCACTTTATTATTTTCTTTTTGAGTTGTCTTTCATCATTTAAAACAATACAATCTTTAGTGAACCTTTATAAATCATGAAGGTCGTTGGCTTTGGTCCCGATGCCATTAAGGCTAGCTAAGCTTAGGGTCTCTATCCACGACCTAATAAATCTGATAACAATAACTGTGTCTGAGAAGGACTCAGTCCGTGTCTAGAAGATGGTGGTGTCGGCCGAGGAACACGGTCCGCGTCTTGTGTGACACGAGCCGTTTCCATGGGTGTTGATGTTGTTCATGGAGCTTGTCTCGCGACGTAGTGACGCGGCCGTTTGCATGCCGAACATGGACCGTGTCATAGAGGACGCGGTCTGTGTTCCATATCCATTTCCTACTCATGCATCATACATATATTCAACACCCTAAAGTTGATCCTCTTTAATTACATATCTCGATCTTAGTATCAACCTTTCTACGTGCTTTGGTAATCTCCTCAAGTATGGCCTCCTTTCTAATCCACCAAGAGGGAGAGAGAGGAGAGAAGAGAGAGAGAAGGAGAGAGAGGGAGCAATTTTGGCGCCTTCGGTTGGGGGAGAAAATAATGAGAGCCCCTTCCTCTACCCCTCTATTTATAAGGGATTTTCTAGGGCCTAATCTAAGTCAAAGTTAACTTAATCCCTCTTATTTCATTGGCGATTATTAGTCCTTTAAACTAGCTTGGATAGGATTATGAATATTAAAAGATTAGGATAATAATTTGACTTTGAATCTGATAAGTGTGATAAATGCATAGATACGATGAGCATAATGCATGTATTTCATAGTGTTATCATGTATTTCAAGCTGTAATATTTATCAATTCCTCGAAGAACTAGTATCTACTCAAAAGTCGAAAAATTCTTGCAAGATTCTGAAGGTTTGGTTGGGTTCAACCAACTTTGGGAGGTTCACTGACTTTGAGAGGTTCAACTGACTTTGATAAGATCAACCGACATCAACTGTAGGTTCAACCGACATGAGGAGCTGCACTAATAGGTTCAAACGACATGCATGCGATTGTAGTGCATCACCTGCAAGACCGTAATGAGTTCTTTCTGCCCATAGCACGTCTTGTGAGGGCGTAGCGCTTCCTCCCTTGCCCGTAGTGACATATTAGAGGTCGTAGCGCATGTTTTCTGCCCGTAGTGCATTACCTTGAGTCAAAGTGCATCACTTTAAGGCCATAACTCAATTCATATCTAATCGTAGTAGTGTGTGAGTGGTTGTGAGTGGTTAGCGGCTGAACAATAGTATATAAGGGGTAATTAGGGTTTTGTGGCAGACTTTCTCTCCTTTCTTTGGATGGGGACAAAAATTTGGAGGCTTTACAATCTTCTTAGGGATTATTAAACTTGTAATAATGAATGCTTTGTGTTCTAAACTTTGATTTATGTTGAATGTTAGTGTTTGAACTTGTGATTTTTAGTTTTATGGAGATTTCTTCTCTCCTTCATTTCTCTCCCTTTTCTTACACTATGGGTAACTAATCTCTCTTGTTTTAGGGTTAGATGAAGTTTAGGGTTTAATTTCTTTGGAATAGTGATTATGCATGTATGTGACTCTTTTACTTGGCTAACATATTGCTAGATTTTTATGAGATTAGCTCCCTCATTTGACTTATTCTAGGTTGTTAAGATGAAAGTCATCTTAATCCTATTCAACTATTAGCTTTGCTAAGTAAGATATATAAGTGCTATCTAGAAATAGAAGTATCTTGTTTTGCTTCTTGATGCTCATGAGTGAAATGCAACTATTTTTAGAGTGAAAGCATGAAAGTGTTATTCCTTAATCCTAGTTAGAATTGTGTTGCCTTGAAAGAGGAATGCATGATTATTGGAGTGAAGCAAGAGTCTATTGCACGTTGAAATAACCACCCAATGCATGAATAACCTATATGGATTCAAAACCTTGTAGGATCTGGATGGCACCAAGAGCG
>LTAE01009070.1:0-19293 GCA_001647135.1 Pontederia paniculata
CCATCGTGCTCCTGTGATCACAGTCTATACATTTTATAGGCAGTTGTCCCTTTTTATGTTGATATTCAGTTTATATAAATTGTTGTATACATGGGCATTTTTGCCACTTATCCATTTTACGCGGAGGTGCTGCCGAAATTTTTGGCAAATCCATGACTTGGATTAGATTTATTTCCATTCTTCCGCAACGTTCAAATATTTGAACTTGATATAGTAATTTATCTATATTAACCCCTCGTGACGGCTAACGATCGATTATGTCGGTCCGGGTCGTCACATCAAAGTTAACTTTTATGTTAAGAACATATCCTTAATAGGAATAAGCTTTAAAGATGAAAGTCCTTACCTCTGCATCCTTCTCTAGAGTCCAAGGGCAGCCAACAAAAACTTCACATTTGACCTCTCGCGAGGTTCATATTGCAAACAACGAGAGGCTAGTCGGACCAATTCAGCTCCATCGTTATTGGAGATATGACGTTCTAAACAAGAATCCATTAGTTTCCAGAAGTTCTTCCGACGAACAAGGTCAAGTGCCTGTGAAAAGGGAGTCTCTAAATCTTAAATTCTTGAAAACTGAGAGGACCTCAATGTGTAAACCTTGCATTTTATTTAGAAGTTATATGGCAGATAACAAGACATTGTCTATCACGCTGCAGTGTAACATTCACCTTCCTCCTTTCTAAAACATAATAATACCATGGTGTAAAATATGATGGAATGGGATGATTGATGAACAACAGAACCATTTCAGAAGACTACCAAAGCTTTTGCAATTTAAAACTATGAATTCCCGTAACAAAGATCCATTAATTAGTTTGTCAAAAATTGTGACAAAAAATTATTTTAATGTACAAAAAAAGAAAAAGTTAACTAGGTAGGAGAAAAAGATAGTCTCACAGAACTCAGAAGTTAAATATCATGTTTCACAACTCTAGCATTCCTCTCTATTATGAATACATGTGCATAATGTAAAAGCCATTCATCCAGTTTGATTTGTAAATGGAAGTGTTTACATGGCTTGGAGGAATATGCTTTCGCTAAGAAGGTCGAGCAGAACAGTTCCAAAGCTATATATTACACTCACAGCTGATATCCCGCTCTGAGAAATAAGAGCAATTTAATCAAACTTCAAGATATTAAAGGAGATCGTTTGTTAAACTGGAAAAGTTTTTGAAGCCAAGAGAAAAAAAATTAAATAAATCAAGAAAGCAAATTTCCATTGTATGTGTATGCATGAGGATGAGGGAACTTGTACAAAATTGTATTTGTCCTGGTGAAGAAGATATGGCAAAATAATTCAACAAGAACATGAAGCAAGTACTCCTATGGAAACACATGTTGGAAATCTAAAGCCTTAATTATGTCGTTAATGATGCCAAGTCCTTAAGTAAAGTTACCATAACAAAGTCTTGACAACTATAAAGAAAATGCAATACCAAAGATCTTAAATAGAAAGACCATAAGCTATCTACTACGAGAAACTAAACATTCACAATTAAATGTGGTACCAGTTTCCATGTACTCCGGAGGTGTGAAGGCCAAGTTGACTGTAGCTCTTGCCATCTCTGTTGTTCTTCATGAGACCAAAGCACGATAACCTGGGATTTCCGTCCTGCCGAACTCCGAGAATAAGAATGCACACATTTGAAGAAGCCACAGCAGTAAAAGGATTTGGGCAAAACGGACATGATAAAAACTTCAGTATCGAGAGAATTCTCTATGCATTAAGATCATGATAGAGTGCACGACCGCTGCTGCTACAATATTCCAGTGCCTGAGCAAGGTACAATGCGACCCTAATCATCATTGACCAACTCAACGGCTGTGTGTCCCCTGCCATATGCCATAAACAGACCTCGTTGATTTCACAGCTCTAGAACCCACTGACTTCACTATCGATATCCCAATATGTCATTGAAGTAGAAACATAAGAATGATGCAACATCTCAAGTCAGATCATACTATGCAAAATCATTACTGGTAAATGATATATATAAGAACTAGTACAAGCTTAATTGAGAAAACAAGAGTAGACAAAGAAGCAATATATTCTTTACGACACAAGATTTACGACAGAATCTGACAACTTAATTGCTATTTGAGGTGTGATTACAGTGAAAGAGATGCTTGACTAGGGTATGATGGGGCATGAACTCTGCAACCAGCAGCCTCTCATTGCCCTCATAGCAACACCAGACGAGGTTGGCCAGCCGCTCGCTCCGCAGCTGCCCGTCAGATCTCGCTTCCTCTTGTAAGTTGTGGTGTCTTCGGATTGAGCGGAAATGAGGTTACGAAGGGAAGGGTAAAAATTAATTTATTTGATTAATATTTTTTTTAAAGACAAAAATTAAAATTTAACTCTCTTTTTTTCTCTTAACTAATTAAAAATTGTCATTCTCATATTGAAATTGAATGAAGAGTAACTCTTCGTTCTCTTCTCTCTCATTACCTTTTCTTACCCTCCCTTTCCTTATCATCCTCTATCCAAACATATCGTTAAAAAAATAGCGCTTCATCAGTCATGCATAGAGAAAAAGAGAAGTCGCAACAAGTTACAACAGTTGGGAAAAGGAGGATAAGGAGGAAGGCAACGAAGAGGAAATGGCTAGGATCGGGCCACGCGAACCTATTGAAGCGCTTGATGGCCACAAAGCAATCACCGACATGTAGGTGGCCGTAGTAGAAGACGTTAGGGGCCTTCTCTCCATGATCGGAGAGGATGTTTTTGGGGGGAGAACTTCTAGATGGCGGCGCTGAGCTCCTCCAAGCTGTATTCCTTGAGCCCCGGGATCCCACTTTCCCTGCCACCGTGCTTTGCAAAATTTCTCCACAATCCAATGAGCTAAGGAAAGAGCAGCAAAGTCATGCAACAAAGTATCAATATTTTTGGTTTAGTACCTTGGAGTTTGTCGGAATGGAGGTCGAAGGACTTGATGTGAATCGACCTCCAATAGAGCGACAACATGGAGCACCGATCTCCCATTCGCTTCGATTGCAGCTACTAGCAATGAGATGAACACAAGAGGACATAATATATTATTACTGATAAGAGGGTCTGATTCAATTCTCCATGACATGTCTTTTGCAGTGTTTAGGCATCCTTAAATGAATTGAAGGTGCCAAAGGAAACTAAACAAGGGAATAGTAATTCATATACAATGATTCAATTCTCATCCTAATATTTTCTATTAGGGCGACAATTCGACGGTGCTACACCGCACAATGGACAATGACAATTATATATCACATACAATCATTGTATATGAATTACTATTCTAACAACCGAAGCAATAAATATTTTGAACATATGCCAATTTAAAAGATAATACTCGCAGCGAAATTTTTTTAACAATATAAAAGACTCAATATCCATATGACAATGATAAACCATGATGATCCTCAACATAGAAGTCGCCTGATATGTTTAACATAAGTTCATGACATTATGCCCAAAGGCTAACATAGTTTCTACAATAAGACTCGATAACATAAATATAAATAAAAGACTCGATGAAACTTAGCATGTGCAACCATCCGCCGCGAGCAAGCCGCTACCAAAGGGTCATTTTGAATCACCTGCACGGATCTAGAGCACATGAGAGAATCTTTTGAATTAGAGTATAGAGAGTACCACAAAATCTTGCAGAGGGATGACATAATTAATTACACAATATAAATATAACAATTAATCATATGGTTCAATTAATGCTCAATATTCAATTTAATTATTATCTAGATTCATTTTCAACTCAATGTCAACAATGACAATATCATCAATAACATTATTACAAATAACTATTGAATTATCATTTCGATTCGATCTTATCAATTTCAATATTGATATAGGCATGAACGATCAATAGCATCATTTCACATTGATGCCTAATTCAATTCAATCGGTAAGTTCATGCCTAAATTATGGGGTTACTATTCCATTTTGCAACAAAGAACTGACATATACATCGGTCATGATGGGCTAGTTAGGCTCAGGTGATCATATGCACTCATATATTTCCTCCTTTTTAAGAGTACACACACTCATGTCTATAGTCAATCAATCAATAGTTCGGACAATCTATCCGACAATACGATAGAGTCAAAGTCTATAATCATGTCGATTTCAATCAATCAATATGTTTCAATCATGGTCATATGTTTTAATCATATTTATGAGTTAGCATGCAATTCAATTTCTATATGAGGATCAATAATCAAAAAAGAGTTCTCATTATATGAGCATGAGTCATAATTTGGTTGCAATAATCAACAAGGCTTCTTGAATATAGATACCCGAAATATCATTTACATAACAAATAATTCAATTCAGTAGGAAATGAGAGCAAGTCAAATGGTAAACAATTCAATTTGATAGGAAATGAGTGAATATTAATACACCATTCAAGAATAAAAAATGATTTAAAATCTAATATAAATATATAAAAAATCGATGACTTTCATGGCCCATGAAATGGTTTTCACTATCATGAAAGTCAGTGTCACGGCCGTGAGCTCAATTTCTTGCGGTTGGCCTCATTTGTCACGACCTTCAAATGATTTTCACGATCGTGAAGCTCGAGTGTTCACGGGCGTGAACAAGGTGTCACAACCAGTACAGATCTTCGATGTCACGGCCCGAGAAATGGATTGTCATGTTTGTGACTTTGATGGGTCATATTAGGTATCATCGTTCACTGTCGTGAGCTCGTGCTCACGATCTTTATCTAGACGAGGTTGTCTATTGCTTTCTCTCGCAGCACGTGAAAGGGCCTTCATGGCCGTGAAACCACGAGTTTCACGATTGTGTGGAGGTTTCACAATAACTACCGATATGCATTTAGCCCCATTTTTTAACCTCATGCTTCGTGATAATGGGTTTCACGGTCATGAGGGTTGTGTCACAGCCTGTGAAATCCTATTTGGGTTTTGTTTTGCGCTTTTTCCACTCCATTCTTGAAGGTTTTCTCTCCTTTTTTAACCACCACTCATCTTAATGTGTACATGCATTTCTAACAATAACCTTATGTTTTTAACACATATTATCACCCATCTAACAATCTATCCATTCTAGAGTTATAAATTTATAATTTAGCATTAAGGTTTCATCACAAGAAAGGAATTTGAAAATATACAAGTGTGCATACATTCCTATAGGGTCCTTAGGTTTTCTATAATTCATACATATGCACTAGGGTTTCAATATAAACATGGTCATATAACAATTTACATATGAGCATGCAATTCTATCAACACCCTTAAGTTTTCCATAGTTCAATACCATCACTACAATCCATAATAATTAACATATCAAAACTACAACAATTCATTTCGTAATCAATTTAACCTAACACAAACACATGCATAATATATTCAAATGCCCTTCTTCCTACATCATGTACAAGAGTTATGAACTCTTGATGAAGCTTCATCAATTCATAAAGAATCAGCCAAGGGAAGAAATGGATCCCTATACATACCTTAGGGTTTTAGACCTAAAATCTTTTTCTTATCTCCTTCTAATGCTTCTTTCTACTATTTCTTCATTTAGAAACCTCTAGGTTTTTCTTCTCCTTGTTTGTGTAACCTTTTTTCTTTTCCTTCAAGTCCCTCTTAAAGCTTCATCACCATGGAAGAACAACGGAGCTCCATACTCTAATAAATAGATTGATAGGGAGAGAGAAAGAGGGAGATAGAAATTGAATTATGAAAAGGATGTCAGATTGCAATTTTATTAGGGGATCCAAGGAAATTCTAAGGATGTGTTAAAAGGAGGTCAAATTATGAAAGAAAGTTGGAATGCTTTTATTCAAAGATCTTTTTAACATAAGAGTCTGAGTTAGCTTTCAACAAAGTATTTAAAATCAGTTGCTATCTATAGAATTTATGAGTTAAAGCAATATCATCGTGACAAAAGCAAGCTGTGCTCGGTACAAAACAATCCTCCCAAAAGTAGCTTAAAATTTGCTAAGTGTATGAGTGAAAACTGTTGCATTAATCTGATATATCTTATTGGGCGTTTGAAAGAATTTTCAGAATGAGCTTTTATAAAAGTTTAACTTACTTTTACATACATGAATGTTTGTTGAGAAATTTTTTCAACTACTTTTCATTACGAAATCTAGGAAACACAACTTTTTTTTTTTTCAAAAAGTTGAGAGAAGATCTTATAGATCAAAGCACTGTGAGTTGAACTTTTTTTTTCACAATTTAAATATTTTCCAAACGCAGCTTACTATGCATCCAAGAGGACGAATTGATTCCTTCATTCTAACGGCGTCCTGCCATGAAAGATTTGTCCCGGGAACGCTCCCCTCTCAATTAACTATAGTAATAGATCATATAAACCACCCTTGCTCCTATTAATTGCTTCAGACACGAACGAGTAATTTTCGTGTATAGTTCCTCAACTTTGCTCATATCCCACTTTGATCCCCGAATTTTAGTTTGTAACAAATTGGTCCCTTAACTTTGCAACTTGCTCGTCGAAAGTCTCTTCACCTATGATAGCAGGTTTTTCCGATTTTCACTCCATGTGGTAAAACCACGTAAATAAAAAATAAAAAATAAAAATATTGACGTGGAATTTAAATATTTTTTGATTAGTCCCTTAACTTTACTCGGTTTTCATTTCTCCTAACTTTAAATTGTAACCAAACGGTCCACTAATTTTAGTTTGTAACTAAATGGTCCCTCAACTTTATAATACGTTGACCGAAGGTCCTTTTTTATCAAATTTAGTTTATCATTTTTTTGTCCACGTGAGAATTCGAACATTAATATTTCTTGTGTTTATGTTGTTGTATGTATATGTGGGAATAACATGAACATATAGAATATTTTAGTTTTCATCTCATGCAAAAGTAAATGATTTTTATAAATTTCATCAAAAAAGAAAGGTCAACAGCCATCAGAGTTTGGGAGGAAGATGCACGTACTAGTAAACTTTGATGGCGTTCGATATTCATTTTTTGGATAAAAATTATAAAAATCACTCTTGTAGGAGATGAAAAGTAATAATATTTATCGTGTTGACGTATTCTCACGAATACATATAATATGTAGATGTAAGAAATATTAATTTTCATATTCTCACATGGATAAAAAATTGATAAATCATTATAAAAAAATTGTAAACAAGATAAAAAGATGTTCATGAAATTAATTCTAATGCAAGGAAGATATAAAAATAATGATTTATCAAATTTTTGTCCATGTGAGAATATGAAAATTAATATTTCTTACATTTACATATTATATATATTCGTGAGAATATGTCAACACGATAAATATTATTACTTTTCATCTTTTATAAGAATGATTTTTATAATTTTTATTCAAAAAATGGATATCGACCGACATCAAATTTCACCAGTACGTGCATTTTTCTTCCAAACTCTGATGGCTGCTGACCTTTCTTTTTTGATGAAATTTATAAAAATCATTTACTTTTGTATAAGATAAAAACTAAAATATTCTATATATTTATGTTATTCTCACATATACATACAACAACATACACACAAGAAATATTAATGTTCGCATTCTCACGTTGATAAAAAAATAATAAATCAAATTTAATAAAAAGGGACCTTCGGTGAACGCATTATAAAGTTGAGGGACTATTTAGTTACAAACTAAAATTATGTGGTCGTTTGGTTACAATTTAAAGTTAGGGGACCAAAATGAGAACCGAGTAAAGTTAAGGGACTATTCAAAAATATTTAAATTCTACGTCAATATTTTTATTTTTTATTTTTTACTTACTGACTTTACCACGTGGATGAAAACTAGAAAAATCTGCTATCGTAGGTGAATGAACTTTCGACGAGCAAGTTACAAAATTAAGGGACCAATTTATTATAAACTAAAATTCGGGACCAAAGTGAGATATGAGCGAAGTTGAAAGATTATATTTGAAAATTACTCGACACGAACATAGCGCCATCTCATTGAGCATCCACGGTTCACAGTTGGAGCGTGGCCTTTTTCCCCTGTCAGAGAGTAAAAGCCTAAAAAGGTTCCCATGATGTACACGTTCATGGCTCGCGTACAATAAATAATAAACATTTAAGGCCTTGGGCAATAAATCAATCTCCATGTGCGTTGTGGAAGGTGTCTCTTAACGAAGCATACTAAATCTTCTTATACATTATTTATTTATTTTTTATATGTAACATTAAGTACATAGATGGCATATAAAACGTATCGAGCAATCATCCGACATAGCACTAAAATTAGTCATGGCCAAATGAATCATTATGCTGCAGTACAACAGCCGGCATGTTTTCCAAAGGCAATGGACAGGAAAGGAGCACTTCTTAGAGTTGTGCCTACACATGATGACATGCACGAATTGGTGCCCCCATAGTTACACCTTTAGTTACGAGCAGAGGAAGGGAAGGTGATCAGGTGAGACTGTTGGATGCCATTCATGAAGACATGGACCCCTCAACTCTGCGCCTTGCTGCCCTCAACACATACGTCATTCCATTAAAGCAAGTGTTTTGAGCAGCTGTTAATGACCAGGGGAAGATTAAAAAAAATTGAAAGAAAAGAAAAGGCTGGATTCCATCAAACTTAATTCTATGAGCCTACTGGCAGAGGCCATCATCATTTGATCAAATGGCGGTGAAGTTGTCCTGTATGTGATCTTAGAGGGGGAGAAAAAGGAGGATGAATGCATGCATCCTTCTCCTTTGGACATTGCGAATAACTTTTATCACGTCCAATAACGAGGACATACACAGCAAAAGCTTGCAAAGTGCATGCATGTCTCGTTTCTCAACAGCCACTATAATGCAGGATAACATGCTTTAATTGCCTACATGAAAAACAAAATAGAAGCAGCAGAAAATTGCATATAGCAATTGATCAGATGTGACACCACATTCTTGACTTTTAAAGCTGATCAATTTGGTTGCAATGCGAGAAAACTTGTAGTGACAAAATTCATCAGGGTCTAATTGTTCAAATTTCAAGTCATTCACTTGCCAACAGATGAACATAATTTGTTGACAGGTGTGACAGCCAAACATCACTCCACGGTGGGGTTTGGATTCATGTGAATCATAATTAACAAGAACAAGTAAGTATTTCGAATCATCTACATTATCTTTATTCACTTTCTCTCACTTTTTGAGAAAAAAAAATATCATTGTGCAATCCGCAAGGAGAAAAGCCTTAGAATAAGTTGCCACCATTGCAAACTGATGAAGGAAAAAAGATCGACGAACCATTGGCTCACGGGCCATACATTTTCAGACAATGTAGTTTTAATGAAGCAATAATATGCACAGGTGAAACATAATACTCTTCGTGTGTCTTTATCAGATGGGCAGGCTCCCATGAAGTACAAGACGATGTGGCCCTCATGTTAACCAAAACAAGGCCACCACAAAGCATTTTAAAAGGGACCGATTACAAAGAATTAACTGTAAATATAAAAGAATGAGAGTAGGAAATATGGACATTTTTATAAAAAAAAAAGAAGAAAAAATAAGGATGAAAACAAACCTAAATAATTCTTGCAAATTACAAGTACAAGCAACCTAGGGCTCCATTATATGAAGACGAGAATGGCTCGAGTGCCCAATAGGAGATCGGGAGTATGAGATGGCATACATCTCAGCAAACGGAAACAGCCAAAAGCAGCACCAAAGATCTTCTATGTGCCATTAGTCGTTTCAGAATGAATATGGTTTCCATCGTCTGCATGCTTTCCGTTCATTTGGGTTCTCTGTCGCTGGAAAAGAAGAAAGGATCCACATGATCAGGCAAGAACCAGATGATTACAACTGAACATGACATAGCGACCAACAAAACAATAATAAGCCCATAAATAAACATGTAACAAAGAAAAAGACAGGATAAATATTTGCACAGGTCTCATTGCTATGTAAAACCTGCAGTTTCAGCCATGTACATTAAAACAAACTGTCAAATGTTCAGGCGCATGCTTTATAGATCTCCTCTCAAGTGTTATTTAGGAAAAGAAAAGGAACTAAAACTAGCATCACAGGAAAGAAAAATGGACTAGGCTCCAGATTAGTCCCTGCAACACTGATGCATGATAAGAAAACCACTAAACACAAAACTGGAAAACTTTGCATAGTTATAAAGATCCAATTAGATAATCTGAGACATGGTAACAACTTCTCAGCCATACAAGAATCAAGAAAAAGTTTCTGTGTATAAATTTTATACCCTATCAGCCGAGTCAATAGTATTTCCATTCAATAACTTATGGTTCTCTTCCTTAAACTTGGCTTCTTTCTCTCTGACACTTAATGGTAGCAACGGGAGGGACCCAACAGAACGGTCTGGCATTTCTGTAGAAAGAGTACACAATAAACTCTTAAAATTTGAACATGAAGTAAAAGGCATGACAAGCCAACAACAACAAAATAAAATCTTCACCTGGCAGCTTCTTGTCAACAAAGTAAACAACCAAGTTAACAGTATACCTGCAGGAATATCGCAAAAATCAAAACACAAAAACAACAAGCAAAGTGAACAGAAAAGCATAGACTAGTACACTAAGTATCAACTCACCATGCAACGACGACATCAACTGTGTAATGTTTCCTGGAAGCGATTATGAGTAAACTCTGAACTATAGCAACGAGCCATGCTAGCAGTTTAAAGAACCTGCACTTCCGGTAAATGTATGCTTGCAACTTCAGTTTTGTTTGGTCCACGAATTCAACATTTTGCAAATAATCACTACCAACAACTATGAAACATAGACCCAAAACTCTAATTTTTTAATGCAGGAAGTAACGTAGACTGTAGCAACTAGATTCAAACTTACCTATTAAATCCATACTTATGGTAGGTAATGACAAAGACCAATGTGAATATCATGTGGGATGAAAATATCAGATCACCACAACCATAAATGACTCCACGTGGAACTGCAAAAGAACATACAGAAAAAGATAAGAAAATGAAATTTCATAATTAGCTAAAAGAAGAAAGGATCCGAAGAAGAAGAGGTGCCTACAGTTGATCAGAAGCACCTCGGTTACACTCTTTGGTGCTGGCAATCTTGCAAGTGGTGAGCCCTTTACAAATCAGAAGAATTCTTAGATGGAATCATGGAGGAAGTCCAGTGAAATTAAATGTACATATAAAATTAAAATTTCATATCTCAAACACTTGTTTACCTCACGGCAATGGTAGTTAGGGCCAGGAAGTTGAGTAGAATAGAATGTTATGATCCGCAAAATCTGAGAAGCCTGAAAGAAATATACCCAAAATATCAGATACTGTCATAGGGAATTATGGAAATGATAAATTAGGTGACTAGTAGAAACCTACAACTAAGAATGTCAGCACCCTGATCCACAGTAGAACGGTGTAAAAACGCTTGCTGTGATAAATGAATGGATGAAATGTCCACTGCAAAAGGAAGAAAAAGTTGTGTTAAAACACCAAAATATCATGGAGTTCACATATAATCATAATCAATGACTAAAAACTTTCTGCAATTGACGTATTAGATAAGAAAATTTACGACAAATAATTCAGAAATGTTAAATAAGCAAATTAATTATGGCAAATAATTCAGAAATGTTAAATAAGCAACTTATGAATGTCATTGTTGCTGCCACATGACAACTAGAAGAATGAATCAAACAACTCGACTATAACTTTCAGCTGGGGAATATTAATGGTTTAAATATCAGAGGACAGTCAAAAGACATCAGCTGCATAGTGCACTGGCGACAACAAATTATATTGGCTGCCTGAAACATAGACCCAAGGAATCAAATGTGATTCTTTTGTTTATATTTGGTTGGACTCAATTTCATATTTTAGGTGCAGTTGCTTTTATACAGAAATTGAGATAACTTGACATGGTAGGCATGCAAATGGAAGGTATATAACTATCCACCAGATAAATTCACAAACAAATTACTGGAGAGCTATCATACCAGTACAAAGGAGAAAAAAATGAAAGTGAAGAGACTCTCGCTGATGTAGCCTCGCTCTCTTCCAAGCTCCTAAAATTACATACATGGAAAACATTCAGATATATGTATAAATTAACTTATGACTAATCAAATCTTCATAGGGGTTTCATTATGACTAGACTCACTGGAAGAATCATAAAGCCAAGATCTTGGAGAGTAGGCCCAGGGCGATGCAGATAGTGAACTCCGCGTGCAGCCAATCCATGAATATACTGGTAACATGCAATATCACATTGTAAGTCTCATAGATTGTCAGTATGTTAGTTAACAGAAACTTATCTGAAAGAGTAATGAGCAGTGGTGGCTTGCAAACAGCACATATACAGCAAAGGAAATTAAAGGAAAGTCAATTGTTTTAATCACAGTAGTTTTTTGTCGGGTATCATCGGTCAAAAAGTATTTAAATTACTAGAAACTTTCAGTTCTGAGTAGTAACCATCTCCTGTCAGTTACAATGGCAGATGCTGTAAAACGGGCAATTAATTATTCGGATGCTGAGTATCAAGCCATGCGCCACCCTTTCAACAAGCCACAAGCTAAAATGAAATTTATATGCAGCGCCTTCTAACACAAATAACAAATGATCGAGGCTGATGCAGTGATGCAAATGTCAGATTATTCTCCAATTTTCTATTCAGAGATCAACAAACTGAATGCTTGAATTATAATGTGCAAACTACTGAAACAATTCACAGCGAATTAATAAAGAGTCACACCACCAGAAACTAATGCAGATGTAAGCACGAGTCCCCTTAAAAGGGCTTAAATTTTGACAAAAGAAAAGAGAACAAGAAAGGAAATCCAGTGACCAAGCGGAGCAGAACGGCAAGGAGAGCCCAGAGGAAGAAGGTACCTGGAAAATTAGACCGGCCAGGAGAAACTTCCACTTCTCCATGAGAATTTTAATCTCGACCGAAATCTCCATGGAAATTTTCCTCCACAACTGTCAATAGACTAAGGCCGTGAGAAAAGAAAACCTCAAGAGTAGGCAAATCGGCGAAAACCGACTAAAATGACAAGGAGAAAGGAGGAGGAGGAGGAGGAGGAGGAGGAGGCAACAACCTTGGAGCTCTCGCGCGCGATGTTCAGCGCCATGACCACGACCAGAAGCAGAACGAAAAGAAGAAGGACGAACAGTTCCATGCTCCTTTCAGTAGCCGAACCGTTCCCTCCCTCTCTCTCTCTCTCCTCTTCCGCCTCCTCCGGGAAACCGACCGAAACGGCGGAGTCAGCAGCAACGATCGGAATCCCGTGCGGCGGCGACTTCTTGCCGAAGGAGGAGGGGGATGGATGGAGTAAGAGGAAGCAAAGCGCGCGGTGGGCGTTCGATGAAATCCCCAACAAGACGTTAGTTAAATTTCCAAAGGAGACTTTTTTTTGCTTCTTCCGGTTTGCTATGCGTTTGAATACATTGTGCGCGAATAAGATTTAAAAAAAAAACTTTGGAGATGAAGCGAAGGAAGGAAAAGGAAGGTTCCTGCGAAGAGAACGCGGTCTTCACACGGATCTCTTCCTTCTTCCTGTAGATTTTTTTGAAGAAAAATTTCTAAGGCTTTGACGACGGTTAAAAGCCGCCTGCCTCCATCTCCATCATCACCTCTTCAATCGCTTTCCCTTAGACGTCAATAACGACCAAGAAGAAGGCCAAGGAGGAGAAGAAGACGACCACTACTACCACCACCACCAAACTCAAGTGCCACCTTACTATTAATTCCACATATTAATTTAATTTAGTTACCCATCGCTTATTCGAAATCAATGTTCTAGAACTTTTTTTGAAAAATTTAGCCATATGTATATTTTAAGATTTTTAGGAAAGTTTTGGTGTTACTTTCCAAATTTAAACTAGTTTAATTGGAACAAGTGTCCGTTTCTGGAATTCGGCACTTCTCCTTGTCAAATTCAATTAGATAATAATTGTACAGCTTCATTTTATATGAGAAGAAAAAAGATTGCATGTTTTAACATCTTCTTTTAGTAATTTCAAATTTTGAAACGTAACTAATTTAATAATTATTTTCCTAATTTTTTTCTTGAATCCTCGCTAATTTTCGTTTTATAGCCCTAAATTATAATATAATCCAATGTAATCTTAAATATATCTGGAATCGGAAGCTTTCATCCAATTTTTAATCAAATTTTATTTTTTTATTTATCAAAAAACTCTTTTGCCCCTCCAAGGAAAACTAAAAAACATGCGAGGAGATTTCATTTTGTCGGAATTAGCATATCTTCGTAGTACGTATAATCGACCAAGATCGTTCTTATTTTTATATTATTTTTTTAATTTTTAATGCCGAAAAGGCAAAATAGTCGTCTAAGAAATAAAAAATTAAAATTGACATAAAAATAGATAGAAGCTATCCACAAATTTTGCCAAATCATATAAGTTTAAAGATAAATTTGAATTTTTAAATTTAAGATTATAATTAAAAAATAATAATAGTTTGAGTAAAAAATTAAAAAAAAACAACTCCAGTACGAATAAATTATTATAATAATTTTGAAAGCAATTTTGTGGAGGCCTTATCTCAAACTGTGTTACTCCATAAAAAAATGAGATTAAATCAGGATAAAAAAAATTAGAAGGTGTAAAATTTATAAAAATAAAATTTTAAAAATT
Organism: Pontederia paniculata; assembly: GCA_001647135.1. Classification (NCBI taxonomy): domain Eukaryota; kingdom Viridiplantae; phylum Streptophyta; class Magnoliopsida; order Commelinales; family Pontederiaceae; genus Pontederia; species Pontederia paniculata. The sequence continues at coordinate 14,596 of LTAE01009070.1, forward strand.
AGAAAAAATGAAATACATAAAAATAAATCATTAGTAAAAATACTAGTAAGAGTTAAATTTGATCAGTTAAATAATATAAATAACTTTAGTAATTTTCAATAATTTTTTGGATTAATGATAGAACTTCATTAATTTTTAGAACTAGTAGCATCCGAGACTAATCCGATGTTTGGACGAGCATAATAAAAATAAATTCTAACCAAATTGATAACTCTAGAGATCGAACTCGAGGTTATTAGCACCTGTCATTCATTAGACACATAGTCGCTAATATTCTTGTCAATTAAACTTAATTTTTTTTAATATTTATTTTATTCATCAATTGCAGGATAGGTATATATATCTTGTAGATTGAAAAATAGTGTGGGTCCGGCACTGGGGAAAAGTCTGATTGAGGGAACAGATTCGCACATGGAACTGGCTTTGAGTTGATGACATGGTTTTAGCTGGAGAAGCACTGGTGATGTGCGCGCGCGACCATTGGGTACAACATGGTGTGGCCCACTCTTGGATGGCTACTGGGGCCAGATCACATGAGCTGTTCACCTCCCTCCGCACCTGCATTAATATAAAAAAAAAATTAAAGCGAATTGTTTTCGTAATTATAAAAGTATAGCTTAATATATGATAGAAGTAGTATTTGAAACTCCAAATTAAGATATAAAATTAATAACCTAAAATTTGAATTGAGTTAGTTGAAAGTTTTGAATCGATGAATTTATTCGTGAAATACATAAAATCTATTATAACAATCTTAAAATTTTAGTTTGGGATTATTAAATTTGGGATTATTAATTTTATCTTAATCATTACAAGTCAGCATATATTTTTCTTGGATCAATTTTTATGGTTAACTTTTTTTAATCCTCATGCGTTAAGTTAACTCATCTTTTAATAATCATATTTTAAAAAGCGAACTCAAAATCTCTAATATCAATTGTTTAATTTATTTATCAGTAACCAACTATTAATCCAATTGTTGCCTATCACTATACGGCGGACCCATGTTTGCGAAGCAATGGCCCATCGCTTTTTCTTACCTTTTTTTTTTTAATTGCTCTCATGTGTTGGATGTATGACCCCACAAAAAATTAAGATTATTATACATGGTATAGGATAACATTTTGTTAGTAGATAAAGAGAGATTTTTTTTTTAAAAGTTGGATCGAATATTTATCAACTACCTATGCCATATATATAAAACGCACAAATATCATATAGATCCTTATTCCTTACAAAGAGAACAACAGAGATGACCTACAAGTCTTAATTGTTCAATATGCTATTTCTCCTGCTTAGAATATAATTTAATCTTGTGGTAGATTGATGGTTTTTTTTCCTGTGTTGAGGGATTCATTAGATTGTTATTTGGCATTATTCATCAATTTAAATTATTTTGTTTAGTATATATAGATAGCATGTCTAACAATTTTTGTTAACTTATTTAATATACAAAAAATTAATAAATAACATATTATTTTTTTATCAAAGTATCATTTAACAAAGTAGTTAAGTCTGTAAATTTGTATACATTTGATTTGAATTTCATGAACTTGAAACACAAATATATATATAGCTAACCTCATAAAATTATACAAAGAAAATTATAAAATAAATAATATTTTTTTCTAGAATAATAATAATAATAATAATAATAATAAATTAATACTTTTAGTTTAAATTATTATTATATTACACTAATTAATAGTAAATTAGTTATTTTTAATATATTATAATTAATTATATTAATTAATATAAATAATAATAATAATCTATGCAATGACAATGATACAAATATTATATTATTATTTATTTAGTTATCTTTATTATTTATTTGAATAAAAAATTAAATGACGAATGTGAAAATAAAAATAAAAATTATTATCTAGATGGCGATCTAATTTGTCGCATATTATCAGTTCACATATAATCTATATTATTAAATAATATAAATGATTTGAAAATTAAAATAAGTGAATAAAATAATTGGATGAATTCATATAACATTACTAGAATAGATTACATGTTCCCTTAATTTAATCCTAACGGCATGTCTAAATCGGAGATCAACATCTGCAAGTCTCCTTTTGCTTGATTTGTTGTGTTATTAAAATGGGAATAAGGAATATGAAAAAAAAATGCTTACCTTTTTTTTGGGAAGATATTTCGCATAAGGTCACACAATGATATAATAGATGAAAAAGATCTTTACAATCAGAATTATAAATTTTCAGTAATTTAATTAAATTCTAACCAAATTTAAAAAAAAAACACGAACAAATTCCACGAAGCAATTAAATAAATCTAAATTTAATTATCATATAGATAAAATACTTCTAAGTTGATTGTCATACATTTTTTAGGTCATATATAAAGCAATAAAGATATAATTTATTGCATGTATTATTGCTATCTTGATGTCCATAATAAATTTAATTATTTGTTTTGATATTATAAATACATTATTCTTATATTTTATAGAAAGTAGAAATGATTAAATAGAATTATAAAAAATGTGCATTAATTAAATTCAGAATTTTGTATTTAATTACATCCTCCCCATGACCAACTTGATATTCAAGTTGGAGTGGTCGAATGGTCGACCGCTGATATGTCAGCAGCAGATCCAAAATTGGATTTTTCTGAGACATGGATACGTATATGGTCCAATGAATTGAGGGACTCATTGGACCATAAATTAAATACACGCGTGCACAATATATTGGTCCAATGAAATGAGCATTCCTTTTTCTTCTTCTTACACGTTTTTGCTATTTCCTATAATTAGGTAGAATTTTTAGTCTCATCTTCACTTTTTTTTCCTAGTAATATTTAATTATATAAGAGGAAGATACTCTTAATTAGTTGATACTAACAATTCTAGAAATTCAAATCAATAGAAAATATAATATTTTAATATTTATATTTTTAGCACTATTCTTTGTGCATGAATTATTGATAACTTTAAGTTTAACTCAAAATTTAAATAGCTGAAGATAAAAATTAATTTTTAATATGAATAATTTCAAAATTTGAACGCAGAACATCTTACTCTCATACTACATTAAATTAAATATATTATTCTAAAAATTAAATCGATAAAAAAATTTTTTTATATTTATATTCTTGGTCAATTCATCTAAAGTTTTGATTTACATTCTAAATTATTAGGAGCATAACTATATGAATTTAAGAATAAAAGGTTTTAGGGGAAGCTTGAAATTTGTTTATTTTCATTTTTGTCTCTTGGCTACAACTACAATTATTTCCAACTTTTTTTTTAGTACACTTGTTTCGACCTATTTAGTAAGCAATTACGTGCCTAAATGGATAAGTACGTAGCTCTATCTAAGCAAACAATAAATGATCTCATCGTGATATTGATATGTTTTTTATATATATAAGCATAAGGCCGCTGCATTTTTTTAGAAAAATATAAATATAAAAATAATTTTATAATAACTTAAGATTTTCTTTATTAGATGATATATTCATTTGATTTAATATAACATTAATATCTAAAGATTTTGATTTAAATTCCAACAAAGAAATTTAACGTGAAAAAACTCATATGATATATTTGGTGGACTAAATTAGACTTCAACTCTTTTACAGTGTGGATAATAATCATAGATTCATAGGCATAAATAAAAATTATGAATACTTTTATTTCAATAAATTAAATGTCAAGATAAAAATAACTATAATATTTTTATTTAAAATTACTAATAATTTTTATGTGCTATATTTCGGCTATACTAAATTAATTTGCACGCTCGATTATATAGGAGGTAAAATATTCATTGAGCAAAAAGGAGCACTTATTATTCCATAAGTAGTTGAAGGATTCAAATGAACAATAAGAAACAAAAGAAATTGTGTGGGGGCGCACATAATGAAGACGACTTCAGTGATCTATAAATAAAACTCACTAGAAAAGTTTACACGTGTAATTCCATAATAATTATGATTAAGAATTTAATAGTCTAGAAAAAAATCATGATGGTACCATGACATCATCAAAATATTTGGATTAAAACCCATGTATTAGATTTTAACAGTAAGCGGTTTTTATGAGCCGAATAGGCTTGATCGAAACTAAACCATTCATGGATCGAGTTGGATGAGTATTACGAAATAACTTTTAAATTTGGTATAAATCAGGTTGAGTCAAATCAGATTGGGTAACTCCCTATTTATGAGTTATATTTGATTATTTGTCCTAATATAAAAATATAAAAAAAAATTGAATGAAACAAAAGGAAAAATATAGATTATTAAAGAAAGATAAATAAATAAAAACTATTGAAAAACAATTAAAATAATTAAAAGACGATAATAATTATAATAATATATAGTGATATGGAACAAATTAATTTGATCAGTGAACACATAGATGTACATACAAGCTCAACACTACAAAACTGTCTTCAAAATAAAAATATCGATTAAATTTTAGGGTGATTACTAGAGTAAAATCAATTAATGAATTGTAAGAGCCTTAGAATTTCAGTTTTTATTTATAAATCTAATGAAGGTCATATTTGATATAATTGAAATTTCAAGTTAATTTCATTTTCTCCTCTTAATTATACCTTATTTCTACTTTATCCTTAAATTTTATTACCCACTTACATCACATATCGACTTTTGAAACACTTCTACCTAACCCCAGTTGCATATATATATATATATATA
>LTAE01009071.1:3827-19283 GCA_001647135.1 Pontederia paniculata
AGTTATTTTATATATATACATACATATATATATATATATATATATATTATTTCCTTATCGGAAAAAAATCATATAAAAATAATATATTTATATTTTATATACTAAAATAATTGATAATGTCAGATCATATTAGACTTGGACGGATTCGTGCTCGTCGGACTCATATCGTGTCATGTCATGATTGAACGAGGGCGGCCTGACCTTGCCTATCCCGAGCACGACCCCTAGGGCTCGTGCCGGGCCAACTCCTCAGACCTGAATCTCCATCTTTAACTTAGTGGAACTAGTTAGACTTTTAATTAAACTCAGATAATTTAAATTAGTTGAACGAATATACATGATACTTTTATATTCAATTCATTATGTATGCTTAATTATTTTTATTTATTTAATTTATTGTAAATTGGATAAAAGAACCAATATAAAAAAGTAAAATGGATGTTAAAAGTTCCAATTGAATATAAGTTTATCTTTTTATTTTGGTTTCTTTTTCTTTCTTCAAAGGAAAAACTTAATATTGAAATTAGAACTTTTTTGAAATAATATAATTTTACAAACACCTAAATTACACAAATGTGTCATAAATAATTATTTTTAATTCGTATAATAATTTAAATCATATATTTATATTATTTTACTGGTTTACCTAATACTTTCTTTTATAATTTATTACATTAACTTAAACGTATTTATATAATTTTGTACCCATCAACTAATTTGAACGTTATATTTATCAGACATCTATTTCTATCTTCTAACTGAAAAAACTTGTTAAATTCTAATTACTAATAACTAATTATTGTCCACACATGCTATCCGCTTATTTAATTATTTTTTTGTCAAACATAGTCTAATGTTATTTCTTCTTATGACTTAGTTACTGCATCTAATTTTAAATAATAATTTTATATCTTTAAATTTGTCCAACACTTAAAGTTCGCTTGTCTTATTCTATGAAGTTCGTTAAATTAAATTTGTATTATTCATGAAATCTTTTGACGCCTCCTAAGTTCTTATACTATAATAATATATTTTAATAGAAATAATTTTATGGAAAAAGGTAAAGGAGAAGGGGCAGTGTCCCCATTGATATATTCGTTGGCCTTCACCTTCTCTTTGGTTGTGTTTGGTACTCAAACGCTTAAGAGCATTTTGCTCTCAAATATTTGAAAATTAAGCGTCTTTATCTAAAAAAAATAGCGGCAACACTTTATCTTCTTGCTAAACAGACACTTTATCAACGAGTATGTGGAGGAAGAGGACGCTGCCATTTTTTACAATTATTTTATCAAAAAAGTTAGAGTATAAAACGATCATTTCATAGTTAATAAAGAAAAAAAAAGATTAAATTTGTTTGACACAATGAATTATTAAAGTTGAATCTCAGATTTAAGTTAATTTTAAATTTATGAGAAAAATATTATTTTATTTTTTATCTTGACTTTAAATTTGTGAGATGTTAATATCACCTGAATGGTGGAGGCCACTCGAGTAAGAAAGTTGACAAAAAAATGGAAGAATTAAGTGTCAAACCTAGATAAATTTAATGTTTAAAAGTTAGAAAGAAATTTGTAGTTTGGTATCTTACACAAAGAATATATATATATATATATATATATATAATTGAAAGGAGTGTAAAATGAATAGTTCATAATTTTGTAGAAACTCAAATGACTTACGTTAATAGCATAACATACTTTTTCTTTACATATTTAAAGAATGCATTAAGCAGTTATTGGAGAGATTATTACACATGATTTTCCATGTAAAGTTCATCCCGTTAATCAATTCTTGATGAAATATATACTCTAAATATAATATATAATTCAATAGATGTCAATGCAGTTTATTTTCAGAACCTCTATTTTTTTCCCATCAGTATTGTGAACTTCTATTTTTGTTTGTGTACACGCAACCTCTTTAAAAAATATCTGACCAAACGCAACGAGGTACAGACAAACTGTAGGGAAATAAGGAACGGCAAAAAATAAGTCTTCATTATAATACTATTTATTGCAAAAAATGAAGCTATTGGTCCCAGGATCAGGTCGGTTTCATAATGTTATCAATTTTATTTATCAATAATATTAGTACCGAACGTCAATAAGATGGAATCTCGAGTTCGAGCTTTTTGGATGAAATAATTTCATCAAAATAAAATAAAATACTGTCTCTTCGATTATTCGATATAATAAACTGAGGGCTTGTTTGGTAGGTTATGATGAATGGATAAAAATTTAAACAAAGTGTAATAATTGATTTGACTATTAATTATTTAATTAATGACACAAAATAACACAAAGTACAAGTAAATGTCGTTAATATATTTAAAAGAAAAAAAATCACATTAAAAGAACAAAACCGAAAATTTAATTAGGTGAATAAAAACACCATTAGAAAGAAAGTCATGAACTGTCAGGAATAAAAAAAATTAGGAAAAAATAAATATGGTAATATGGATAAAAAATATAATGAATTATTAAGGTCCTGTTTTATTAAAGACTAAATCGCTATTTTTTTTGATAAAATGAACTAAAAAATAATTAAAAAAATGAATTTTAAAAAATAATTTATTTTCGTCCCTTTGGTATATATCTTGAAGAAAATTATCTTGAAAACATAAAAAATAAAATGATTTTGTTAGAAAAAATTTTTTCCATGTTGAAGAGAATAATTCATTGTTTTAAATTGACTTTTATTTCTGATTAACCGAAAATTATTTTTTACCGACTAATTTTAAATTATCAAACACTAAAAAATGATGAAATTATTTTTCGAAAAAACACTTTCATCAAAACAAAACAAAACTCAATCTTATGATCTTATTTTAATTTTTACTTTTCATTCAACTTGTGAGCACCATTATATTAATTGCAGTAACAAAAACAATTATATGCTTTATAATTTATTTTTATTGAATTAATACTATTAGACTAAGTGATGAATTAAATAATATTTTGAAATGACAACCAGCAAATTAGTATGATTTACATATAATAAATTTTCTATTGATCACTAAATGATATCTGAATAATAACATTTCAAATAAACATTTGCCGTCTCAAGTCTCAACTATAACATATCGAGGATACACATTAAATTTGAACAATATTATAACGCGTGCATAAACTAGAAATATTTTACGCATATAAATTTATGTGGATTAATTCTATTCCCTCTTAACTATAGGTTATTTTTACTTTATCCTTACATTTTAGTATTACTCATTACTCTTTCCTCAACTTTTCAAGCATAAGCTTTAAATATATTTATATTTTTACCTTTATTTAACTTAATTACTTTAAAAATTAAAAATAAAATGGTCAATGATTCTTTTTTTAATTTTTAACTTTTTCTTAAATTTAAAATTCAATAAAATAAGTGCAAAGAAGTAAATGTATATTTAAAAAGAAATAAACTTTAAGCATTTGTGATAAAAACAAAAGAGTATTTGAAAATTGAGGGGGAAGTAGGTGGGGTAATATTAAAATTTAAAGGGTAAATTGAAAATAAAAAGAAAAATGATTATTATCTAATTATTAAGATATACTTTCTCAGGCTCACCCTTTACACCCTTATTTAATCCTAATTAATTTAGAATAATATGGCGATTAAGTTTAAAAATACATGAAAATGACTATTAATTCAAAATTTACATAATGAAAATTAGAACTTAAATAATCTTTATTTAATGATGTATATGAACCATGTGAAGTACTTTAGTCAAAATCTTTTTATACATTTACAATCTTTTTTTTTCTCAAATCTCCAATAACACATCCATGAATAAATTATATGGCTGAAAAAAAATACAGTTTAATTTTGAGTCGTAACTTACACTATTACTGATAAATAACGATATCTACTATAAAATTGTCATTGCTATATATATATATATATAGGTGAAAGTAATTAAATTTCAATTTTTATTTCATCATAACTTCGACTGAGAATATTTTGTTTTAAAATGATTTATAACATTCTGATCAAATAATCCACACCAGCCGATCTTAAAAAAAAACTCATATTTTTCAATTGATTTAAAGATATTACACCTAATTATATATATAGTAGGAATAAATTGTATGAATAATTAGGGCCATATTTATCATAATTCGTTGTCGAAATTTCTGGATGGATTGTAATAAGTCCATTTTGAGTGAAATCTTAAAACTGCTGGTGGCGGCTTCCAGAAACCAAACCCCGTTGTGAAGCAAAAACCCAGCAAGGGAGATAACGAGCGCCGCCACCACTCTCTCTTCCGAGCTCCGGTTCCATGGCGGCGGCAGCGTCGACGACGGACCTGGCCACCGCGTTCCTCGGTCTCGCGCGGCGCCAGGCCGCTGTCGCCTTCCGGTTCCGGTCTCCGCTCCTCCCCTTGCGCTCCCTCCCCCGCGGCGCCCCCTTCTCCGCCTTCGCTCTCGCCGTAGCGGCATGCCGGACGCCGTCTGCTATCGCTTCGCGCAGGAGGCTCTCAGGATTCAGAAGGCCGTCCCTCTCCGCCCGTCGCTTCTCGGCGGCCGCTGCCCCTCCGGAGACGGAGGATTCAGATGTTCTTACCCAAATCCCGCCCGACGACCGCATACCGGCGACGATCATCACGGGGTTCTTGGGGTCGGGGAAGGTGAGATGGATTTAAAGACACGATTTTTCTTTTTATCATTGCTCATGCCGAAGGCGTACATCTGCTCCGTCCCTTGCCAGGGATGGAGCATCACAGCTCCTGTGTTGTCCCTCTTGTAGCATCTAAATCTTTATTCTCCTGTAAGAGTTAACCTGGTGATGCAATCTTCACTTCTTTTTGTGGATTGTATGTGTTTGGCACTGCTGTTTTTTTCTTGTTGTCGCACAAGGCAACTATTTTGATATTAATTAACAATTTAGAACATGTAATATGTAAATAAAGTCTGTTTCATTTAAGCAGTTATATGTTGAGTAAATATGTTATAATGTGGATCGAAAATTACTTGAAGATTTTGTTAAGTAGTACTTCTTGTGCTTCAACCACGGATCAGTTATCAGAACCTAATCATAGCTGTCTGCTATTGCTTCGATAGTTCTTTACCTTCTCAGAAAAAAAAACACACCTGAGCATCCGTCTTCTATTCTAGCATTTTATTGTGTTTCTAGCGGAATCTAAGGTTATTTATCAGGTGTAGGCACTTGTATATGCATGCTTCTTCAGCAGGAATTTATTTTCTGCATGGTTAGCTTCCTCAAAAAGAGATAGCCCAGAGTATTTGTTATGGATATATATCTTTAGCAGACAAGTCCAAAAAAAATCTTATACCTTCTTTTTTAGAGGCATAAATCTTGTACCGTTCTTTTTTTAAGTTACAGTTCTCAGAATAGTACAATTTGCAGGTTATTTCTCACAAGATCTGTTGTTATCCAATAAGCATAATTTGGGGTAAATATGTAATGTATACGAATATGAAATGCATCTATCATGTTCTTAGATAGTTAATGTTGTTCTCTTCAGTTGAGTGGTAACAGTGGTTGTTAGATTGATTTCCCATATGCTCGAGGATGCCTATTATGACTTTGTGTAAGCTCTTAACAAGTTAACCTGTAATTTTTACTTTATTGGGGTGTGGAAAATCCTGTAATTTCTTGAGAGGGAAAGTCCTGTATATTTGGACTGTGAGAGGCCATGTTATACCATGAAACAGGGAGATATATATTGGTCCAGTACATATCATTTAATTAAATTTCGTGGAGAGATATATGAATGAACTCTCACGAGTTGATTCACAAGTATTACTGTTGCATTCCCTTTAGCTATATGAAGGTTATAATCAAAATTGAACTTCCACTTTCCCATCTCGCGTATTTGTAATATTATGTAGTCTGATCTATACATGCTTGTTTCTTGGCAGACTACTTTGCTGAACCACATCTTGACTGCTAATCATGGAAAACGTATAGCAGTTATTGAAAATGAGGTATCATAGATTCTTCTTCTGCATTTTACATAACCAAGATGTAATTTGTGGTTCACTTATTAACTTCTTGATCATCTCTTTTAATTGTTTTCTCACGAACCTGTTAACAAATGGGTTTGTTAGTTGAGCTTTTTGTTTCGACCTTAGAAACATGCCTCTTCCCGACTGTAATTGTTCTTTGACATTTTTGTGCAATCCTTTTTCTATATGCTTCACCATCTCTCACTTTACAAGATTCAATATAAAAGATCCGTTTGGGTTGTATATCAACTTAGGTAGTTGCTTGTCTCTTAGAAAACATAAGATTGGGTGATGTGCTAACAGTTAAAGTAGAAGAAATAAAGCCAACTCGAAGTTATGGGATTTTGCAACAGCAGGATGTCTATATGAGGAGGTTGTTGATGCAAGTTTATAACTGAAGGTGAAATATTCATGCTCATATGTAGATAAGATAGATGAAAGTTTCATACTAAATATTCTTTGGGGTTTAAGGTTTAGGATTTGTGTATCGCTATATTGAATCAGGTAGTTGAAAACATAAGACTGAGGTGATGTGCTAACAGTTAATGTAGAAGAAACCAAGCCAAACGAAGTTTCGGAATTTTGCAACATTAGAATATTTATTTGAGGAGGTTTCTTTTGCATGCTTTTTACCGAAGGTGAAATATAGTCATGCTCATATGTGAATATGATAATTGTTGAACTCGATAAATTATCATCAAATAACTGAGTCAATTCTTTTGTATTCTTAATTTCTTGTGTATAAGTGGGCAGTTTATTTCTTTAATAGAAGATTTGTTAGGATAATAAATCAAAATTCAACTGCAGATATCATCAATTGTTACACAATAAACTCTTTTCTGAAAAGAGCTACGCCCTTGGTCATTGTTTGTTGGAAGTATGTAGGAGGTGTCTGTCTCAGATGTTTCTCTATTGTGATGTATAATAACGAAGTTTTGTTTGAGAGGAAATATCAAAGTTGGATATCAGAATGAAGTATCTGACATCCATCCAAAGTCCATGAGTATGTTATTAGATTTGTTTGAATGCTGTTTCGTAAAGGATGCCAATCGTTTTCCCAGTCAGCATGATTTGTATTGTCAAATTTTCCTCATTTGTTTGAATATTGTTATGATAATAAAATTCTATTTAGGTTTATTTGTATCCTGAAGTAAGCAAATTGTCCTAGTAAAAAAAGTGCAAAATGTGATATTGATGTTTATTCTCTTTTTCGTTTATCTTCCTGCTACATATTGTTCTTAAAATCATTCTGCCTGGGTCTAATACATTCTTATAATGAAAATAATGGAATAATTACTGGTTAACTTAAAAAAAAAGTGTCTACCCAACAATGTCGAGCTAGTCCTTAAAAAATAGTTATGAATCATAATAACTATCATCATGTGAAAATTATAATTTTGAAACTGTCCTGGATTTGATGCATATATTTTCAGGCCCAGTTTGGTGCAAGCATTGAATTTCTTTATCTCCTAAGTTTGATTATTTTTGCAGTATGGAGAGGTTGATATCGATGGTTCTTTGGTTGCTGCAAAAACTACTGGAGCTGAAGACATAATCATGCTTAATAATGGTTGTCTTTGCTGCACTGTAAGGGGTGATCTAGTTCGCATGATTGGCGAATTGGTTGAGAAGAAAAAGGGGAAGTTTGATCACATCGTGATAGAAACTACAGGTACCTTCCATATGCATATTCTTCTTAAAGGCAAAAGGATGACCAAATCATTTGATCAAAATAATGAGAAACTGAGAAGATACATGTGAAACCAAAACTATACAGCAAACAACCCAAAAGGGAATGTCTCACTGTATTACCCACTTGAAGAAAAAAGAAGTCATGCATAAATCCTTTTTTGTACATTGTGCTTTCATCATGTTATGTGTATGAAAACAATAAGTGAACCATCTTCTTTTTGAGGGAAAATGAATGCCATCAGCTAGATTCATTGATAAATTATAGGAAGCATAACACATAAAATTGAAAGATGTCAAAGTAAATTAAGCAGGAGATTAAGAGGTTGTATATTTCTAACATATGCTCGTTCATAAATAGTAAACATAACTAGTTATCACACCATTATATTGTTCCAAAACTAATCTTGGAAACTTTTAGTTATATAGTTACTGAAACTTATTCTTTTGCTTCATCGTTTCCTTGTTGCAGGATTGGCCAATCCAGCTCCTATTATCCAAACATTTTATGCAGAAGATAAAATATTTAATGACGTCAAACTAGATGGCGTTGTTACATTGATTGATGCAAAGCATGTAGGATTGCATTTGGATGAGGAAAAACCTAAAGGAGTGGTAAACGAGGCAGTTGAGCAGATTGCGTATGCTGATAGAATAATTGTAAACAAGGTAAATAGATGCTTCATATGGTCTTGATGATATAGACACAATAAATTTGGGATCTTTTTTTGCCATATGGTTTACAGCCTCATATTATCCTGGATTTTTTTTTGAAAATACTACTGCTAAACTGATCTGTTTTTTCTTGGGAAAAAATGACCTGTATTTTGGGGTCTACATGGATATTGAGATGCTGACTGCTCAGAAAATACAATTTTCAGACTGCACTGCACAATTCACAATATCTGAAACATGACATACAAGTCCATAGGTGATTGGATATTGTAATTTGTGAATTTCATTAATTGAATTTGATGATCGTATTGTGCTATTTAGTTTAGGACTCTTGCAAAATGCACACTGGAATCAAAGATCCGTCAAGAAAACATGGTGAACTTGAAGATAGTTGGGCTGCTTTTTACTAATGCTTGTAGTCAATGAAAACTACTACTTGCAAATGATAAGGAATTACAGTGCCATTATTGTGTCTGTATATACCTATTTCTCTATCTGATGTCAGACTGCTATGGCACCATTTATCCTGTGCTACATAATATGCACTTATTGCATGTGCCATCAAGTTGCGGACATGAGGATCAAGAATGTCTGTGGAGCTGAAGGATTTATGTCCCAACAAATTGAATGTTAATGTATTATGTAAATACCTTTTATTTATATGGATAAGCAACGAAAAAAATGCTTCTGTGTTGAGCAGAACCTGGGAACGAATTCCTTCAATTCATTTAAGACATTTCCATTTCTTACCTTTTGTTTTCATTTCTGAGCTGAACAAACACACAGGTAGATTAGTTGCAACTTTTACAATCCTATTTCCAAATAATGATTTCTGTTACTAGCTACAAGGCAAAGTCTTTGAGGTTTTTTAGCCATCCAACACTACTGTAAATTTTGAATTTTTAGAAGGCATCTTGTTTTCAGCCACTCGATCATATCATATACAAGTAAATCATACTGTTGTATCAATTAATTGTACTGTTTTATTGACTTTAGTATTGGTATTTTGAGATTTTTAGAGTTCCATCTGCTCTTGTAAACGTTGCGTTTCCCATGCTGTAAGTGAGCTGACAGTTGGTATTTGTGTAGATTGATCTTGTTGGGGAATCTGAGGTCTCATCATTGGTGGAACGGATAAAGGTTGGGTCCTGATTTTATTATGTTTTCTTTTGCCAATCAGATGTTAATGGCATTACTATTGCTTAATGTAGAACATCAATAGCATGGCCTATTTAAAGCGTGCAGAGTATGGTAAAGTTGATTTGGACTATGTTCTTGGTATTGGAGGCTTTGATCTAGAGAGGTTTGTATCTATAACATATCCAGGTTTCCAGTGCCTTATATTTAAGTCTTGGTTGAGAAAGTGAACCCTGTTCTATCATATTAATTCGATATCATACATCTAGTTCTATTTGAATATATACTGTTTTTTCACAAGTTTCTTGTTGATGATTTTAGCACATTTATTTTGATTTTTGGATCTTCTTAGATATTTTCCTTAGGCTTTTTGAGGAAGTATCAGTATAAGACCATACATGATCTCCAAATTGGTGGTTTAGAGAGGAATTGATTTATTCCGTTTGTTTAAAAACTGATTTAATCAATTCAAAATGATTGATCCAAATTGATTGTTTCTTCGATTACGAAGTGAGGCTTATGTGTGAAATAGGAAATAAAAGTAGCACAGGGAATCACATAATAAGAATCAAACTTCAAACCTTTTGGTTCATGAGGGTTCTGTGTCACTGCACTATAATTAAGCAAACATCTTTTACCTTGATTTCATAAAATAATTCATTTGGTATTGTTGCCTAATCTCTTGCAGTCTTGCTCATATCTTACGATTGCTTTGTAATATGATTCTTTGTTGGATTTTGTTTTCCCAGGATTGAGAGTGTTGTCACTGATGAAGGTTCACATGATGAACATGAGCATGAGCATGATCATCATCATGAGCATGAGCATGACCATGATCATGACCATGAGTGCGATCACAAGCATGACCATGAACATCGTGAGTCTCATGTTCTTTACTCTTTTTTCTTCATGTTCTTTAAGAAAAATATTTTCAACAAGTTTTAAATTAGCAAAAACTCTTTGATCATCATTGTTAACATAATGCTCTTTGATCATCATTGTTAACATAAGATCTTTAACAAATGAGGGTAACAAGATGTCTGAAGCAGGGTTGTCAAAATAGGAATAGTATAATCGTACAATTTTTTATAAACCTATCTCATGATTTGGTGCTGGATTGGCATCGAAATCGTTTTGAGCCAGCACGCAACGCTTGCTGGCTCGTAGAATATGTGGAACGACATCCACTCGATTCAACATTTCTTTTGCTCGCTGATGTCACTGCCGCCAATGTTGTCTCTGTAACTGCTGCTAGGTCTCGCTGCTGCTGTTCACTTCCTCTGGTTAGACAGCACCACAAGGAGGGAGTTCTTTAGGGTCTGTTTGGTGCGTTCCCACTTTTATTTACCAGTGATTTGAATAACTGCTAACAAAAATTGTCATTTTCTAAATTACTAGTAACATCATTGTATAGTGTTTGGTTAGTACTAGTAATATAAATTGTGATTTAATTCTTTTTAAAAAAATACTGAAAAGAAAAAAAGAAATATGGATAAAATATGTGGAATCTATAATATCAGTCATATAAATACAACAACAACAATAACAAAGCCTTATCCCACTAGGTGGGGTCGGCTACATGGATCATGGTGGGGTCGGCTACATGGATCATACGACGCCATTGCACTCGTTGATCTATGTTCATAAGATTTGACGAGGTTTTACGTTGGCTGTCGAGGCCTAACACAACCCCTATAATATCAGTCATATAAATAATCTAAAGAAATTAAGAAGATGAAGTTGAACAATATTATTTTCTTATAAAATATGAAAATCTTAAAAGTTTGATTGAATCCATAATTTTGTCAAAATGCATCTCACTCTACTGGTGATTTGGGAATACAACTCTCATGAGTACTTTCTGAATTTCTTGTGGGGTGGTAATTAAGATTACCAAAGAAGTTAGTTATTCCTTCCAAAAAAAAAGTCAGTTATTAAAAATGATAATCTGATGGGAATTGAAAATTTTAGCTCCCTCTGCCATCCTTGTTCACGTACAAGGAGATGGCCTCCTGTAGGGGTTGTCCCCTTAGCCCCTCATATATGCAAGGTAATGTACCTTAGACGTGCAAGGAGCTCTCACTCTTTTATATGTATTTTTACATATATTTCTATATTAAATAATTTATGTTTTTATCAGTTTTGTCATTTCAAAAATAAAATATTTAATTACTTTTTATTATTTATATTTTCTAAATAAAATTAAATTATTTTTAACCTTACAAGTTTATTTTTTAATATGTTTCTTGAAAAAAATATATTTACTTTTATTAATTATTTTTAAGTATTTTTATTAAAATATTTATTTATACGATTATAACAGTTTAGCTATTTCAAAGATAAAATATTTGATTAATAATAATAATTATTTATATTTGTGGATGAAATATTACTATATGATCTTATATATTTTGGATCTTCTTTATTGTCATTAACTATCTGTTTATTGAGAGACACCAATTGCAATTTGTTGGACGGCGTCCAATTGATAACTAAAAGTTTGAACTTGTAATCTTGGTAATTGATAAATTAGAAGTCTAATATATTAAATATGTTGTATTTGATATAAATTGATGGTTCACATTTTTTTATTTTTATATGTCCATATATTTAAAAGAAAAATGATTACAATCGACGTTTCGTGTTACGATCTTACGGTTTACATGTTTATCCGACCTTTGTGTCAAGTCCAATTAACGAGTTTGACAATCTTAGTCTGAAGTAGGAACTAAATTACATTAAAATTATTTCACAGTGAAGGAGAAAGGTGGAAAAACTTATAAATACAAGTTTGATTGGCCCTTTGCATTGTCATCAGAAACCCAATATTTTAAGTTGTGCCTTAAGCTTGTAATGTGAACTGTAAATATTAATGCTCTTACTTGAACTTCTAATCTTTACTTAAACATTAATTCTATTACTTGTACAGTTGTGCCTGTTGTCCATAGAAAACAACAAATGCTTCTGTTGAATGTTTATTGAAGTCATTAATGCTTCATCTTTTCTATCTGTTTCATTACACAGGTTATTTTAGTATTATCTGTTGTTTAATTGAACCCTATCATTTTCTATGTAATTCTATCTCATTCTCTCTCTTGTAGATCATCATTCTCATTCTCATTCCCATTCCCATGATCATGACCATAAACATGACCCTGGTGTTTCTTCAGTAAGCATAGTCTGTGAAGGGAACCTGGATCTCGATAAGGTCTGATTCTTACCAGCGCACACTTGAAAATTTTTTTGGTTGACATAAAACAAATATCATTAGAATGTATATGCAGGCAAATATGTGGTTAGGAACATTGTTGATGGAACGCAGTGATGATATTTACCGAATGAAAGGTCTACTATCTGTGGATGGTATGCCCGAGAGATTTGTCTTTCAGGTTTGTGTACTGTGCTTCTCTTGTCTTTATCCATCTTTGAGGATGGTGTTTTGTCATACTATTATAAATAAGAATTAAGAAATTCATCAACATATAATGCATGGATCCGCTGTTCATTATTTCTTTCATGATTTTCTTCATAAATATATCTTTATCCTATCGTTAAACCTTGATACTTAGTTCTGTCATGTCACTTCAATGCAACATACTCGTACTTATGAGAATTTTACAACAAAAGGAATACTAGCTCTATATATGCTTTCTACCAAAAAAGCTTATAAAATCCTTCAAAATACATTTTTTGCTTACCACGAGTTTTGTAATGTCTTAATTCTATAATATATGGTTAATCTGACTTGGATGAGCACATTCACGTTGATGCTTTGCTTTGTCACAGATGATCACCCTTTTTCCTTCAATGTAGCAGTTTGAAAAGCATCCCTTCTAATACTGTAATCTCTTATTGTTCCAGGGTGTTCATGACATTTTCCAGGGATCCCCTGATAGATTATGGGTCCCAGAAGAGCCTAGGGTCAACAAGATTGTTTTTATAGGGAAGAATCTAGATTCCCAGGAGCTAGAGAAGGGCTTCAAGTCTTGTTTACTCTGAGGGCTCCCCTAAAGCGCAGGGGTGGTACGTCTTACGGCAACTTCACATGTGAATACATTCTTCGTCATTTCTTGTCCAACTCCAACTTATAATGAAAATTCTGGAAGTTTAAGAGAGACTAATTGTCGTGATTTTTGTCTTATTGCACTTTCTTCATATGACTCTTTCCTTGCTGGTACTGGAACAACGACTTTAGAATGCTCTTTTCTCTTGTGTATTCTCTGGAGAGGATTTTGTGAGTACTACATTGAAATTTTAGGTTCTGTTGTGCTGGCATGTTGCCCCAGCATTTCCACTTCCGAGGCTGTCTCATGCCAATGATATCATATATGAGTTGCGTGTGATTTTATAAATTATCTTATACTTGACATTTGTAGTTTAATCAACAAATGATGAGAATGCACTGTAAATTTCATATGCTTGTCTAACACAGTGTGCAACTAACAACCTCTCCAGTTATGAGCTGCCCAGATAGAATTTGATTTGTAATCTTGAGTACTATTTGTTATTTCTTATCAAGTGGCTTCGTAGGGTGTGTTTGAATCGAGGGATAAAGAGGCTAATGAAGGAGAGGGTAAAAATAATTCTTATTCGGATAACAAATTTCTTGAGGAAGTTAAAAATTAACTTCAAATTTTCTCTTAATTAAAATTTATCTCTCAAATCAATTGAAGTTGAATAGAGGGTACAAAATTTTATTATTCATTCTTTTTCCTCCTATCAAGGTTGTCAGAATTGAATCGGATTATCCGATTTGATCGGTTTGATTGTCAATCGAAATGACTCGATGTCAAAATTGAAGAAGGGTTGAACTAGATGAAATCGATAAAAGAATGAAAAATTAGTATTTGAACTATTTGGTTTCAATGAATCGATCAGTTCAATTAAAAAATAAAAATATGAAAATGGAAGGGTTCGGAACTGATCAGTTCAATTGAAAAATAAAAAAAAAATGAAAATGGAAGGGTTCGGAGCTATTGGGTTATAGAGAAATTTTATAATTCAAAATTTTTGAGACCACTTTTTATTTTTTATCTTTTTATTTTTAATTATAAAATTAATTCTTTAATTAATATTTATGTTTGAATAAATAATTATTTAATATATATTTTTATTAATAAATTTATATCGTTAATTAATCATAATTAATATAATTTGAGAGTAATTTTAAGTTTATTTTTAAATATAATATTATTTGTAATTCTTCGTCTAAATTATAAGTCATATTTTAATTTAATATTATTTTAATAATATTTGATTTGATTATCCGTGTTAATTGGTTTTCGACATGATCCAAATATTTGTTCGGTTGGGTTTTATTGGTTTGCATGTTTTCAAACATTAGTCTCCAATGGCTTGTCATGTCCTGTTTCTTTCTCCCCAATAAGCAAACATGGATTTTTGAAGTGTGTGAACAGCTCAAAAACCAAGTGCTTTTCCGATCAACACAAGTAGTTGAAGCCACTGTAAACTGACAGGCCAAACAAGAAACAACAAGTTGCATTAATAAGGTCAATGACTAGAAATATGCCAGTTAAAGACGCTGATAAATAAGAACAATAACTGGTTTCTTACATTTGGAACCATCCAACATTCACCTACGTGCATGCATGGATTTCGTAAACAGCAAATAATGTCTAATTGAAATAACTCTAATATGTTGGTTTCATAGGATGGACATTGATCCTGATTGAGATTATATATATTGCTCATCCACTTGGAATTAATCCATTTGTGTAATGAAGAATGCAGCTTCAACATCAGCAAAATTGAAACCATATCAGAAAACGATATTGGTTTAGACCATCTTTGGTGATTACCGACGATTAATTTGTATGATATTAATTAGAAACTGTTAATGATAGTAATGGAAGTCTTAAACTATAAAGCATACACAATAGTTGGTAAATATATATAATTTCTTTTCTGATTAGCTTGATGGGTAGCTCCAGAAATCACAATTTACTTACTTATGTATAATAATTGAACA
>LTAE01009072.1:0-19281 GCA_001647135.1 Pontederia paniculata
CGGCTCGATCAGGCTTCGTTGCTGCTAGTACTGATGTATCACGGCCCGTAACATGTTGTCATGGCCCGTGATGGCTGCAGGTTATTGATTTCTTCCTCCGGAGCACATCCATTTGCAATATTTTGTTAGTTTCGATCCTTCTTTCACCTTTCCATGTGATTTCCTACAAAATACACCAAACAAGAGTAGACTTCGGACTTGGAAGAATATAATCAAATAAAGTAGAGAATAGATGCATGCAATATGAAAATGACTCAGAATCATGTCTAATGTAAAATCCTAAACTATGTTGTAAAATGCATGCATCACAAGGTGAACAGGGGGCGTGGTACTCTCAGTAGGGAATCTGTGGGAGAGCACCATGTTGAACGTGCTGCACCAGAGTCTGAGTCCACTAGAGAGCATTGAGAAAGATCCTCCGTAGGCCAGGGAGGTGGCTCAGCTAGTGGAGCTGAACAAGAATCTTTGACGGGTGAGGAGCACGCTGAACTTCATGCTATGATCAAGAAAATGATGGCTCCATTGCTTAGGGGCATTGAGATGAGTATTGACTCATTGGAGCAGCGCCTATTGGAGATGGATGACATCCCTAAACGGATGAGCGGTCTTGAGTCTAAGTGCGACACCATGCGGCTAGAGCTTGAGGCTTTGCTAGGCGAAAGGCTTGCTGCCCAGGGGGAATGATTCGTCAATGACATGGTGGCCATGGAGAGTGAGACTTCAGCTTTGAAGAAGCAAGTAGAGGCCTTACAACAGAAGGTAGATGCCTCTGGAGTTGAGATTTGTGTGTTGAAAACTTTCATTCACCAAGGTGGAGTTGCCAAGACTCTGACGGTGACTCGAACAGCGTAAAGTTCCGAGGGCCAGAGCCAATCAAGTGGGTGGTAAGCGAGAAGCCAAGCTCATTGACCAGTTTCAGTGGGATCTTAATAATGGGTTCAGGGATGGTAGCATTGAGGAGGATGAGGCCAAGATCAATGTGGTTGTTCGCTACTTGATCGATGATGCATCCCTGTGGTGGCATCGAAAGTTACAAGAGGCCGAAGATCGTGATAGAAAACCGGTGGAACAATGGGAGGAGTTTAAGCATGAGTTGCGGAAACAATTCTCTCTGATTAATGCATGGGGCAGGCTGCAAGGAAGTTGAGGTCGCTGAGGTGCACTGAAGGTCTTAGGGACTACGTGAAGACTTTTTAGTCCTTGCTCTTGGAAGTCGGGGACATCCGAGAAGATCTCAAGCTTGAATACTTCATTGATGGACTACCCAATTGGGCCGAAAGAGAGGTGCAAAGGCATCGACTGCAAAGCATCGAAGAGGCCGTTGCCGTGGCTGACCAGCTCAATGATTATGGGCATGAGGCTGCTACTTACCAAAAGAAAGATGGCAAGAAAGTTGGTGGAGGAGGCAAGAACAAGTACAAGAAGGAGGCCAAGAAAAATGTCTCAGTTCTGAAAATAGGACAGCGGGATCAACCTAGAAGGAACATCAAGTGTTTCACATGTTCGGGGCCACATCTTATGAGGGACTGTCCAGTGAAGAAGCAACTAATCAATGCCATGATGGCCACTCAAAGTGAGAAGGAGTCGAGTAAGGACGCACCACAAATGAGTTCCATGCGGGCACTCCTTGCTGCGACCACTCGCAAGGGCCCTATGAGCCTGTAGCCGGCCAAGGCGACGTCGAAGAGTCAAGGAATCATGTTTGCTGATTTGGACGTTCGCGGCACAGTGGCGCGAGCGCTAGTCGACACAGGAGCTACGCACAACTTTGTGACCCCTATGGAGGCGACTAGGCTTGGCCTTACTATCTCGAAGGAGCCGGGACTTTTGAAATGGTGAACTCTCAGTTGCAGCCCATTGTATGCATGGTCAGGGGCGTGGAGGTCAGCATGGGTGATTGGTGCGTGCTGCTGGACTTGACGGTGGTGCCGATGGACGATCATCAACTTGTCCTTGGCATGGAGTTTTTCGATGGCTTCCCGAAGGTATCTTTTTCTCATGATATGCTCATTGTTTCGGATCATGGAAATGAGACAAAGCAAGTGCCTTTGAAGCGCTCGTGGGTCGAGGGAGCTATGCTCTCGACCGTGCAGCTGAAGAAAGTTGTTAAATGTGGGGAGATCACGTACTTGCCCGCCTTGAAGACGGAGGGACAGGGGGCTGTTGAACATGTTCCTGAAGTGATTCAGGACGTGCTCAACCTCTTTGCTGATGTGATGCCACCTGAGCTGCCGCCTCGTCGAGAGGTGGATCACAAGATCGAGCTCGTCCCGGGGGCAAAGACTCCAGCCATGGAGCCTTATCATATGGCTCCACCGGAGTTAGCAGAGCTTTGGAAGCAACTTAGGGAGTTGTTTGAGGTCGGGTTCATTCGGCTATCCAAGGCACCGTTTGGTGCACCGGTGCTTTGTCAAAAGAAACAAGATGGTTCGTTTGCGGATGTGTCTAGACTACCACGCACTCAACAAGCTCACCATCAAGAACAAGTATCATATCCCTTTGGTTGATGATCTCTTTGATCGGCTTGGCAAGGCTAGATATTTCAGCAAGCTAGACCTTCGATCGGGCTATTGGCAACTCTGAATCGCAGAGGGGGATGAGGAGAAGACAACTTGTGTCATGAGGTATGGATCCTATGAGTTCATGGTGATGCCGTTCGGCTTGACGAATGCACCGACTACATTTTGTACTTTGATGAACCTTATCTTTCATCCTCTTTTGTACAAGTGTGTTGTTGTATACTTGGATGACATAGTAGTGTACTCCGAGAGCTTGAAGGAGCATGTTTCCCATCTTGTGCAGGTTTTGGAGCTTTTGAGGGAGAATGAACTCTATTTGAAGCCGGAGAAGCGTTCATTCGCCCAAACTGAGGTCCATTTCTTGGGACATCAGATCTGGAGTGGAGAGATTCGGATAGATAGCCATAAGGTGCAAGCTATCCTCGATTGGCAAGCACCGACGAATGTCTCAGAGTTGAGGTCGTTCCTTTGCTTGGTCAACTAGTACCAACATTTCATTCAGGGGTACACAAGGAGGGCCACACCTTTGACGGAGCTCCTGAAGAAGAATGTGGCTTGGGCGTGGTCGATGCATGCCACAAGGCTTTTGAGGATTTGAAGTCTGCCGTCGTCGAGGAGCAGTGTTTGCAGCTAGCCGACTTCTCTTTACGTTTTAAGGTTCATACTGATGCTTCTAATTTTGCTATTGGTGGTGTTTTGATGCAGGAGGGTCATCCTATAGCATTTGAGAGCCAAAAGTTGAACGGAAGTATCCTGTTCATGACAAGGAGATGACAACCCTTGTCCATTGTCTCCGGGTGTGGAGGCATTACTTACTTGGGAGTCAGTTTGTGTGTTGCCACATCGTATTTTCAAAATCAAAAGAAGTTGAGACCGAAGCAAGCTTGGTGGCAAGACTTCTTGGCTGAATTCGACTTCAGCGTAGACTACAAGACGAGCAAGTCTAATGTGGTGACCGATGCTCTCAGCCGGAACGCACAGCTCGCGGTGATCAGCAGTGTATAGATTGATTTCCGGGATCGAATCTGTGAAGGGTTGCAGCGAGATCCTAACGTTGTTCATCTCATGGCCTTGGCACGCGAGGGCAAGACTCGACATTTCTAGATTGAGGATGGGATGTTGATGACAGAGGGTAGTCGTCTCTTTGTTCTGAAGTGGGACAACTTGAGGCGGGACATCATCAAGAAGACCATGACACTAGGTGGGCAGGCCATCCCGACATTGCTCGCACCGGCGTGTTGGTGAACAGCGGTTTTTTCTGGCCCAAATGGATGAGATCGAGGCTTATGTGCTGACATGTCTTGTGTGCCAACAAGACAAATCAAAGACTTGCATGCATGGAGAACTCTTGGAGCCACTTCCTATTCCTAGTCATGCATGGCAATTCATGGCGATGGACTTCATTGTGGCTCTTCCGATCTCGGAGGGTTGTGGAACTATTTTGGTGGTGGTAGACCGCTTTTCCAAGTATGCGGTCTTCATTCCAGCGGTGTGTGACATTGGTGCGGAGGACGTTGCCCGCCTCTTCTTCAAGCATGTTGTCAAGCTTTGGGGAGTGCCGAAGACCATTGTTAGCGACTGAGACCCAAGGTTCACGGGTCGCTTTTGTGGCGAGCTCTTTCGTTTGCTTGGTACTAATCTACGTTTCTCTACTGCCTTTCATCCACAGACAGATAGGCAAATAGAAAGAGTCAATCACTTGTTGGAGATCTACCTCCAACACTTTGTGAGTGCAAATCAGCGGGATTGGGCAACCCTGCTGGATTGTGCACAATTCTCATACAATTTGCAACGAAGTGAAGCAACGGGGCAGAGTTCGTTCGAGATTGTGATGGGCCAACAATCGATGACACCTCAGGCTTTGGCGGCATGATATGAGGGTTGCAACCCTGCTGCCTATCAGCTGGCTCGTAGTTGGCAAGACAACCTTGAGCTCTCAGCCGCTGCACTGCACAAGGCTGCTAGCAAGATGAAGAAGTTCGCGGACCGACACCGACGACATGTGGAGTTCCAAGTTGGGGACAAGGTCATGGTGAAGCTTGGTGCAAAATAGTTCTGCGCACTTCGTCAACTACACAAGGGCTTAGTGCAGAAGTATGAAGGACCATTCTTGGTGCTGCGAAGGGTAGGCAAGGTAGCCTACCATGTTGATCTTCCGGCCAAGCTGAAGATTCATCCGGTTTTTCATGTGAGCATGTTGAAGCCATACCATGAAGACTTGGAGGATCCTAGCAGGGGTGATGCTAAGGGACATTTGGTGAATGTCACAAAGTCCTATGACCGTGAAGTGGAGTCCATCTTGGCTGACAAAAGGATTTAGAAGCTAGGCTATCCGAACTACACTGAGTTCCTCATTCATTGGAAGGGGGCGAGGCGGTCAAGGATTATTGGGAGCGGGAAGAAGACTTATGGCGGTTCAAGGAGGCTATTGAGGCATACCGCATGTTGTCGAGGGCGACAACATCTTTGGCGCGTGAGAGATGTCACACTCTGCCAGGACCAGCCACTCGAAGTTGGACAGCGCGGCGTTGAGCTCGCGCGCGGAACCAATGGCCTGGCCTCCCAGGAAGTGGTTACAACCCAGAGCAGGTAGATAACAAGCTCCATGGGCTGCTCCTACACACCACAGGTGTGGAGGTTGTGAGAGGAGTATTTGACCCACTTTGCTCTTCTCCTATTGGTTCTTTTTGTAGGAGCTCTCCTTACACACAGAAAGATTTCTGAGTGGGTCATTGGAGGTTTTTTAAGTGGGGTACAGGTGGGCTTCTCCATGGAAAAGATGCCACATGTCCTCCATGGAAAGGTGCAACTATATCATATCATATATAAAAGATTTGAGTTGCCACCTTAAGGACATGAGCGTTTTACCTTGTTTGAGCAGTCTCCTACTTTGCTTCTTTGTACATCTGAGCTATGCAATAAGAGTACATCACTTTTTTCCTCAATTCTCTTGTATTTTCTTGTGTGCATTATTGTGTGTCTGTTCTTTTCTCTCTTGAACAAAATCTTTGGTGTTTTGTTGTTGAGTTACCTTCACAAACTGAGCTTAAACAGGGCCACACACACAGAGTAAGTTGAGGTAGAGTTGGTGCTGTGACAAGTGCCTGTAAATATATATATATATATATAAAGTTAAGTATCTTCTTAATCTTAATTTATAATGACGTGTAATATTATAAAAGAAAAAATGATTCATCCTTTTAAAATTTTAGTCTAAAAATTTTTCAACACTCATTGGTAATATCCTATAATATTTATAAATGTAAACACGATTCTGACTTAATTGGGAGGATATATAGTAGTATTCTTGTGAAAGAGTGATGCTCCTAACAAATATACATAGAGAAGAGATGGGACAAGACGTCGGCGCGCGCGGTGATAGAATCATGAGAGGCGTACTGGTGTAGATGACATGCGGACGTGGAATGAGACTTGCGTCACCCTGATTGGCGAACAAATAGTACTGTAGGCCACTACGCCATACATGAGAAGGGATCCATGTGTCCGGCCGGGTCACCTGCGGCAAAATCGTACTGTCGTTGCAGAAAGGTAGAGGAGACCTGATCTGAAATCTGAGGTAGATATCAAACTGTCAGAAAGGACACCGATATTTATTATTAAGGAATAAGACGTTGAAAAACATAATCAAGCCATATTATGTTGGTTATACGAGTATTTTACCTAGACACGATACCTTCAGATGTGTGCCCAACAAAACAAGTTTTTAATTTTATTTTGTACTTGTATTACAATTAGTTAATATATAAATTTGGGTAGAGTAGCATTTCCAACATTGTCAATTTAGTTTTTAATTTTATTTTGTACTTGTATCATCTCTTAACTTCCTATTATTTTTTATATAATTCTTGTAATCGATTATAGCTTTTTTTTAAAAAAAAGTTTTTTGCTAATTAGATCACTTGTGTCTCCTCCACGTTACGCTTTTCTCTTATATATCATGCTCTCTCATAAAATTTAGTATTAAATATTAAAAAATAAAATTGGTAGGAGCTATCCCAGAGAGGAGGGAATGGGGCCTCACTTTTTTATGATAAACTAAAAGTAGTTATTTAGATTAGTGGACGTGACATGTAAGAGAGTATTACTCATTAGTAAAAAGAAATAAGAAAAAATAGCTTAAGGCAGTTACAAGGACTTGAGAGAAACAATGCAAAATTAGAAGGACTATAGGTGCGAAATAAAATTCATGTTTAACGAAGTTAAAGAACTAAATTGACAATAACTAAAGCTCAAATTAATTATTTACGTTTCAATTTGCCATGAAAGCACATTCCTCCGATTGTTAGACATCCTTTTTATTAGTTATAATAACATTTGTTCAAGTTAGTTTTTAAATATTTGATATTTTATTTATATATTGTGCTAAATTACTTTTAGGAGTATCCTAAAAAACATGACATATATATTTGTATTTTCATATAGCACACTTATCTTTAATTTAGGATATATTTAGTTGGATATAAAATGAGAGAAATGCGGAAAAGTAAAAGAAAATTAATAATTTAATAATAGTTGGTTGCATTTAAAATGAAAGAAAATGTACAACCATTTTTCTTTCAAATTCAAAATATGGTGTAAATGAAGGGAATGATATTATTTTCTACTTTTTTTTAATTAAATATATAAACACATATTTAAGGCTATATTCATGAATAAAAAATTATGGATTATGGAGGTGAAACACCCCTCCATGTGTTTCATCGTGAAACGCCCATATGATCAATCGTCCATTTTTAAATCTATGGTTTAGATTTAAAAGAAGAAAAAAATGATTATGTAGTTTTAGTTAGGTGATTTTTTTTTATTTTTATCTAAATAATAAATTTAAAAATGGATGATTGATGATATGTGTGTTCCACGGTGAAACACATGGAGGAGTGTTTCACCTTCATTAAACTCATATGTAGATATATAAACATATATATATATATATATATATATATGTGTGTGTGTGTGTGTGTGTGTGCGCGCGCGCGCGCGTATGCATTCCTTACAATAGAATAGATCTTGAATGGATTCTTTTATTGTATATACATATATATACACACATATTTTCATAAGAGATCTATTCATGTTTTTCTTAATTCTTCTTTGAGATTTGATTTGATGGCATGTTGATTTGTCCAAAAAAAGACTTGTTTCCCGAGGATTGATCTAAGGTTTGACTCACATGAATACCGTAACCAGAAAGAAACCCAAAGAGTCCCAAGGTTGTGTAGTTAATTAAGAAGAAATGAAAAAGATATTATCTGAGAGAGAACTAATTTAATGCATCTTGTTTAATAACGAGTACGGGTTAAAAATCGAGAATGTTAATTCTTATTTTTTATTTACAAGATAGATAACTCAAACCTGCGATATTAGTGAGTTAGATAGGTTGAGAATTCTTCACTTTATCGTTGGTTCATATATGTTAGTGTTTGTATAGGATCCATAGCAGCAATGGTGCAGACTATGATTGCCCTAATTCTCCTTATATTTGATATCTCATTGTTTTACATCTTAATTTATTTAAGATTAGTTTTCATATCTTTTTAATTTCTCATACTACAAACTGAGACTAAAGAGAAGAAATTAGATAGTCATCGTGGGATCAACATCCTAATCATCCATTTTATTACTTGAGCGACTAGTATACTTGTTAGCATAATGCTATCATAATTTTCGCATCAAGTTTTTGAAGCCGTTGTCGGAAACTACTTCTAGTACTACTTTTCTAGTTTCATTTGTTTATTGAGAATTTTTATTTCTTCTATTTTATATCACATGAGAATCTTTATTTCTTATACTTTCACATTTTTTAGTTTTGTGTCAATTTTTCAAGTCGTATCTTTATACACAATTTGGTCAGTTAAACACCTTCAGTAGCAAAGAAGCAAGGAAAATCAAATCAGCAATCAAAATCACAATTTGAGTGGAAGAATAAAACTTCAAAACATGATAGAGCCTATTGAAAAGTCCAATTTGAGCTGTGTAAAGCATCATCAAGCAATGAACAAGAATACACATCGAAGATAATCCAAGTGGGCATCTATTTTCTTGGACAATGCACCAACAAACCATCCTACCAGAAGAAGACAACTAGATAGATCTGCTTGACTTATTAACACATATGATGTGCATGCTAATGAACAAATTCTCCATGCGAGAAGAATACATTCAAAAATAGGAGAATAAAATTTTAGATACTAAGCAACACAACTCAAAGACTGATGGTGTTGTCACATCGACAATCAAGTCAAGGATTAAACTAAACAAAATATTTAGCCAATTTAAATTTACAATTAAGAAAAAGTTCACATATCAAGACCAATATATCCACAACTTGGAGACACACTTGACTCTATTAAATGATCAACTCAAGGTGAACGACGTTACATCTCTTTCTCTGCAACAATCAAAGTTTTGACTCAAATTCAAGAATATGGAAACAAAACTTCAAGCGTTAGAGAAGCAAGTTGCAGAAATAACTTCTAATTGTCGAATCTTAGAAGGTCGTGGAGAACCCAATTACCATGTGTCCACGCTGCAACCAAACTTTTATCAAAGAAAATGAAGGTCAAGAAGATATTATTAGCAAGCATGGACTACTCAATGTAGGATAAAAGAGACAAGTGAATACATTATAGAAGATGAAAAAGACAAAGGAGGAGCTCGCCTATGAAAACTCCAAAACTTATTAACACGTCATTGCGTAATCATCCACCACCTAAATATGAGAGGACTACACTATAACATTACCATCATCAACAACAACATCGACAATGTAGGAACTAGATGGCACCAAGACGTGGTAGGGGGTGAATTGGTATATTAAAATTTTGGACTCTAAACTGTATTATCGTAGCAAAAGCAAACCCAGAAAATTGCAACTAAACTAAGTGCAAATAAAGAACTAGACACAACAGGTTTGTTGACGAGGTTCAGCCGAACTCTTGACCTACATTTTCGCTCTGATCTTCTTGAACTCGAGACCTCTGGAGATCATTAGCTTTTCTTCTTCATGCTTTCGAGGATAAGGAGAAAACCTCTTATAATATTGAGCTCAACACTTGAACACTCAATCAACTTCCTTCTATTCTAGATTATCACAAGAATGCTCTCAGAAGGAGGAACTAAGGCTTCTCACTAAAGCTCACAATTTCTTAGAAATCAATTTTCCAAAGTTAGTTCCCAGACTCTGGGGACTTAGCTTTATACCCTTACAAGACAGTCTCACCACTCTCTCACAATAACTAGCCGTTAAACAAAGTACTGTCCTTTTCACCTACTCCTCGGTCGATCGTTTCGTCTCATCGAGAGACCGCTGCTCTGGTGAATTTTGTCTTCGGTCATCCAATGTTCTATTTCGGACATCCGAAGTCACGGGATTCAGCCTTATTTTATCAGCTCAACTTCCATAGGTCATCCACTGCTTCTCAGTGAACACATCGGGCGACCCTTGCTTCATTCGAGTTTTTAAGTCAAGCTCCTTCAGTCGCCCACTGATTGTACATGAATCCTTCGGACGACCTTTCTTGACTTGAACACTTTTCTTCAACCATTCTTCGGATGTCCACTGATGTTGCTCACAAACTTCAGACGATTGACACTTTTCTTTTGCCTTCGGTTGATATTTTTAAGTCTACATCGGTCGCCCATTGATTATTCTCAGACACTTTGGATGACCTAACTTGCCTTTTGTCAGTTTCCTTCAAGCACACTTAGGTCGTTCGCTGATTCTCCATGAATACATCGGGTGACCACTACTTTTCTTCTGAACACCTTTGGTCGTCCACGGATTCTTCAAGAATCCATCGGGCGACCACTACTTCTTCGTCTGACGTACTTCGGCTGCCCACTTGTTCAGTACTGAATACTCCGAGCATCCTTTCTTTGTCTTCTGCAGCTTTTTCAGTCAACCACTCATTTCACACTGAGTACTACGGACGACCTCTCCTCTTCTTCTAGCATATTTCCTTCGCCCGCCGATTGTACACGAATTCTTTAGATGATCTCTTTTTTCTTATGACATACTTGGGTTGTCCACTATTTTTGCTCAGCTACACCGGACGATCTTGCTTCCTTCCCCTGAACTTCTTTGGTTGTCCACTGTTTCCACACTGAAAAGACCGGACGACCATTGCTTCTGAAGTGGTTCGGTCATCCACTACTTTTACATAGTTACAATGGACGACCTTTCTTGACTTCACTTTTACCTATTAACTCCTTTGATCGTCCCTGATCCCACCGAATGCTTCTGACAACCTTTCCTCTTCAACTGAAGTTCTTCGGTTGTCCACTGATTCCGGACTGAATGCTTCAGATGACATTTCTTGACTTCACTACAAAACATCTTTTCTTCATAGGGCGTCCATTTAATTCTGGACTGCCCATTTTTGTATCCGTTGTACAGTTGACTTCGAATCTTCGGTTGCCCACTGACTTCATTCGTACATATCGGGCGACCTTTCCTGCTGAAGGTTATCTTCGATCGTCCAGTCTTCATCTTCGGTCAACCGATCAGTACTTAGCTTCATATCTTCAGCTCTATGCTCCTTACTTCGATCGACCTTTACAAATACTTCGGTCGACCGCTCTATACTTAGGATTTTTCTCTACTCTTCTTTGCACATAGGTCGTTTGTTCCTCAACTCTGGTCGACATGTTACTGACTCAAGCAAAAACCTTGTCTTCTTCACACATAAAATCAAAAGTTATTCGTATCACTAAGCTTCCTTCAATTTGTGATCATCAAAATAATCTCGGGATCCTTGATTCAATAGGCATCGGTACCAACAATCTCATCCAAACAATGGCAAACAAAGAGCCCAACTCCAAATCAACCAGAAGTGAATTCAAAAGGTGATATCAATGGCAAAGCTAAGAACATTGAAGAAGGTTATATACTAGAAGTTGAAGATGGTTTGGTGCATATTCACTCACATTTGGGACATAACACCCCTTATTAGCATAAATTTTATACAATATGGAGGCATTAGAGTCTACGATGTTAAATAAGGACGTTTGTTGGGAAGCAACCCAATTATTTCATTATTTTTAGTTAGGTCAATTTCTTGTAGATTGAATATCCTCTCTCTCATAATTGTTCTGAGTTTTATTTTCATGTCATAAGAGCACAAAGGAGTCTCACACAATTTTTGAACTACTTGGATGCATATTGATTATGATAGAGCAATCACAACCGATGCTTGAACAACACACTAGAGACTTTTAATATGCACTTGGCTTTGGGAACCAAACCTAAGTTTTGATCTTGTTCTCATTGGTTATGACAAATGATGTGATGTTTGTAAGAACCAAAGATGGAACTTGATGGTTAGAACCTGAGGTCACGAGACCTTAGGTTCTCAATTTTTAGTTCGTGCTAAAAGCAGAAGGCGGGAACCATCCTATTTTTTTGTCTTTTATGTGACAATTTCTCACCCGTCTCTCTCTCCTCCGCTTCCTCACTCTCCCTTTCATTTTTTTCATTCTTTTAAAATAATATAATTAATTTTTAATTCTAAGTTTAAGCTAATTAAATATATAAATATTAAATTATTAAATAAATCACTATTTTTATTTTTTATTATATTATCTTCATAAATTTGATATTTAATTTAAGTTTAACATAACAATAAATTATTTTACTCCACTATAATTGTTATGCTTAAACTAATACGAGCATTTATTATTTTATAATTAATTAAAAATAATATACTATATTATGCTACATTTTATAATATAAATAAATATTTATTATAATATATTCTTTGATATAATGTATTTATTTTAATTTGAAAATATATTTTATCTTTTCGGTTCTAACATTTTATCCAAACACCTACTAGAACTTATCTATCATATCAATTTTTGAATGTCCATCATTACTTTTTAGTTCATCCAAAAACTATTAGAATTCAACTATCAATTCAACTATTCATCAAGAACATACTAGAACCTCAGTTCTACCATCCAAATGTTACCCTATGGCCTACTTCACGAGTCATTACACAATCATCATATTTTTGCTACTCACTAAGCAAAATCCAACTAAGCTGCATACCAACAACCTTACAATCTAATTGAAGTCATTTAAAATCTATCAAAAAAAAGTCATTTAAAGATTTGGGTGTAATATTTCCTTTCCTTCTCTTTTCACTTTATTTTTATTTTGTTAGTTTTTTTTTTCATATATACCCCATGGGTTTGGTTCACAATGATAACAATGTGAAGTTCGAGCTTGGGGGAGAATGCAATTCATGCATTGCACATTTACTTAGTTGTTGCATTTCATGTTTATTTTTCATATTTTATTTTCCTTTTAACCATATTGTCTTATGTTATGCATCTTTGTTTAAAAATCCATACTTCAAGTCATTACATAATCATCATAGTTTCCTACTCACTAAGCAAAAGCCAAATAAGCTGCAAACCAACAACATAATGAGCTAATTAAAATTATTTAAAAATTTGGGTGTATTTTTTTCTTTCCTTCTCTTTTCATTTTATTTTTATTTTGTTAGTTTTTTGCCTCATACCCCTTTGGTTTAGCCCACACTTAGGATAATGTGAAAGTTTGAGCATGGGGATTGATCTTTAT
Organism: Pontederia paniculata; assembly: GCA_001647135.1. Classification (NCBI taxonomy): domain Eukaryota; kingdom Viridiplantae; phylum Streptophyta; class Magnoliopsida; order Commelinales; family Pontederiaceae; genus Pontederia; species Pontederia paniculata. Next base: position 13,126 of record LTAE01009072.1, read on the forward strand.
GCATTGCTTATTAACTTAGTTGTTGCATTTCATGTGTATTTTTAGTATTTTATTTTCCTTTTGACCATATTTTTAGTTTTTTTTTCTTTCCTTCTCTTTCATGCATTGCCTATTAGTTGTAGCCTAAATAGATGGTCGGCAACTTGGTTTTCAGCTTTGCTTCTATCCTTATTTCAAGGTTGAATTCTTGTAAAGCAGCACCCATCTGATTAGCTTGGGCTTTGATAAGTACGATAAATGCATACTTATTATTAGCATAATTCATTTAATTCAGAGCTATATCATGTGATTTAAGTTATATTTGACATCAATTCCCTTAAAGAATTATGAGCTACTCAAAGTTGTTGTTGTTGGATAATTATGTAGGAGATGAGGTTCAACAAGCAATTCAACCAAAAGCTCAACCGTAGTCACACGCTGTTCAGAAGCCTATTTGAGCGAAAAGAAGGATTACGCTATGGCTGCCACACCAAACAGATTGTAGCACATTCCTCCTGACCGTAGCGGACAAGTTCACGGGCGTAGCACACCTGTCTGGTCGTAGCGCGCGTTCTTCCTAGCCGTAGCACACAACTTCATGGGCGTAGCGCGTTCTTCCTAGCCGTAGCACACAACTTCATGGGCGTAGCGCGTTCTTCCTAGCCGTAGCACACAACTTCATGGGCGTAGCGCGTTCTTCCTAGCCGTAGCACACAACTTCATGGGCGTAGCGCGTTCTTCCTAGCCGTAGCACACAACTTCATGGGCGTAGCGCGTTCTTCCTAGCCGTAGCATACAACTTCACACCTGTTTGGCCATAGCGCATTGCTCAACTTACCGTAGCGCATGTTCTCTTGACCATAGGAGCAGCAATAGTTCGTTAATGGCTGGTGGCATCGGCTACAGTGATTATATAAGGATAATTAGGGTTTTAGACTCCCTCTCTCTCTCTCTTTTGGATGAGCCAAAATTTGGGTCTTGTAATAATATTTAGGGATTCTTTCACTTGTAAGAGGTACATTTAATGTTGCATATTTATGACTTTGATCTATGTTGAATGTTAGTGTTTAAACTCGTGTTTGGAATGTGATGATGGATTTTTTCTCTCCTATTTATTTCTCTTTCTCTCCCCTAAGTATGATGAACTAATCCCTCTTATTTTAGGGTTAGATGAAATTTAGGGTTTGATTGTTTGGGAAATAGTGATTATGCATATATGCGGCTCTTTTGTTTAGTGAACATCTTATCAAATTATTGTGAAATTAGCTACTTCATTCGAATTACCTTAGGTTGTTAAGTGATCAAAGTCATCTTAATTAACTAATAAATTTCACTAAACATGATAGATGAGTGTTATCTAGAAATAGAAGTGCCTTGTATTGTTTCTTGATGCTCATGAATGTAAATGCAATTATTAAACATTTCTCTCCTATATTTACTCTCATCTTAGCACTTAGTCTATTTACTTCTTTCATTCTCATCTTCTTTAGTGTAATTGATAGTTTAGTGTTTTCTCTCCTAACCCTAATAGTCAAGATAATGACTTGAGAACTATAATTCTAGTACTTGGCCGTTGCCTTGTGGGATCTATATTTTATTACTACAACAAGGCCCAGTGCGCTTGTGGGATGCTTGTCAGGCTTGACTTTCTTCTTAGAGAACAAGTGCTTCACCTTGGAGCCGATGAGCTAGGGTCTGAATTTGTCCATGGCATAAATCACGGCAGCTCCTTCTCAGTGGTTGTATAGCTTTGCTGGGTAGGGTCGAGTGTCTTGTTAGCGTATGACATGGTGGTGCTTGTCCTTCTTTTGACCCAAGACTGCTCCCACTATGTTGTTGTTGGTGTCGCAAATAACCTCGAAAGGTACGATCCAATCTGGAGGTTGCATGATTGGAGCTGAGGTCAGAGCTTCCTTGATTTTGTTGAAGTCTAAGGAAGTCGACGTCCTTGTGCAGTAGATCCATTAGGGGCTTGGCTATTTTGGAGAAATCTCAGATAAGCTTCCGGTAGAAATCGGCATGACCCAAGAATCCTTGGATACCCCTGACGTTTACAAGTGGGGGTAGCTTTGCGACCACTTTAATCTTCGTAGGGTCCACCTCAATGCCTTGGTTCGAGATCACGTGCCCCAAGACCACACCTTGCTGAACCATAAAATGACATTTTTCCTAGTTCAGCAACATGTTAACTTCCCTGCACCTGTGCAACACTTATTCAAGATTTATTAGACAACCAGAAAAGGAGGGGCCATAGACTGAAAAGTCATCAATGAATACCTCCATAATCTTTTTCTATATAATCAGAAAATATAGCGGTCATGTATCTTTGAAAGGTTGTGGGTGCATTACAAAGACTAAAAGACATTCTCCTATAGGTGAAGGTGCCATAGGGATAGGTGAAGATGGTCTTCTCTTGGTCAGCTAGATGGACGAGTATTTTGAGGAAGCCCGAGAAGCCATCTAGGTAGTGGAAATACTCATGTTTGGTCAGCCTTTCCAACATCTAATCGATGAAGGATAAGGGGAAATGGTCCTTCTGGCTTGCTTTGTTTAACTTCCTAAAATCTACACACATCCTCCAACCTATGGTGGTTCGGGATGGGATATTTTCTCCTTTATCATTTTCAACTATGATTTGTCCTTTCTTGGGGACAACCTGGATCGGGATGATCCAATTGCTATCCGAGATAGGATAGATTAGGCCGGAGTCTAGTAGCTTGAGGATTTTCTTCTTTACTACCTCTTAGAGATTTGGGTTGAGCCTCCTTTGCTCTTCGATGGAAGGTTTGACATTATCTTCGAGAGCTATCTTGTGCATGCATGAGGATGGACTTAGTCCTTTGAGATTGTCCATGGTGTAGCCTATGGCTTCCCTGTACCTCTCTAGTACTTCCAATAACTGGTCAGTTTGGTCAGAGGTAAGGGCAGAGCTTACTATCACAATATAGGTGGAGTTCGGACCGAGAAACCCATACTTGAGAGTAGAGGGTAAGGGCTTCATCTCTACCTGAAGGGGTTTCTCTTAACTTGAGAAGTTGAGTTGCTCCTTGGTTGAGGCTTTCTACTCCGTATGATGTTGTAGGTGGGATCTTATCTTCGTCGTCAGGTTCGAGGAGCCTTGTGAATAGGCTCGAGTTGGGATCGTCCAGTAGTTCATTAGGTAGGGTCAAGCTTCTTTAGAGTGGATGCTCTGTGAGGATCACTGCTGAAACCTCTTGGATCACTTCATCTTCAAGGCTTGAGACCTCATGAACAGTGTTATAGGAGGGGTACTTTATAGCTTGTTCTAGGTTGAACTCGACTTTATCTTCCCCTAGTTAGAAAGATAGCTCCCATTTCAGACGTTGATGATGGCGCCAGCTGTAGCTAAGAAGGGTTTTCCCAGTATCATCGATATGTTGACGTCTTCTTCCATGTCTAGGACCATGAAGTCGGCTGGGATGTAGAACTTCCTGACCTTGATAGGCATGTCCTCTAGGATACCTTCGGGGTACTTCACAGATCTATCAGGAAGCTATAGTGTCATATTGGTGGGTTTCAAATCTCCAGCGAAGAGATAAAGGAATTAGGCTGACGCTGGCTCTCAGGGCGCATAGAGCTCTACTGACCAGAGATTTCCGATTTCACATAGAATCGAGAAACTACCTGGATCCTTCGGCTACAGGGGAAGCTTGTTTTGAATGACCGCGTTTGCTCCTTCGGTTAGAGCCACCGTCTCATGGAGGTCTATCTTCATTTTATTTGATACGATGTATTTTAGGAACTTGGATTAGGAAGACACTTGTTGGATGACCTCGACAAATGGGATATTGATGTGTAGTTTCTTTAGTACCTCCATGAATCTAACAAATTGTTGGTCGCTTTGGGTTTTTATTAGCCTTTGTCGGAAAGACATGAATCTCAGGTCGACGAGAGCTTCTAAGATAGTGCCCGCTTTAGAGCTATCCTTTGGAAGTTCAACCGACTGGGAGCTAGGCTCTGGATTATCTTTGAGGACTTGTTTTGACCGAGGATTCTCCGTGGGGTTTACTTCTGGTTGGGCGCTTGACTCAACGTCTTGGGGGCTTGGTTTAGATTTTGTAGGTGGAAGTTGTTGTTTGGCAGGTTCTTCTAGCTGCTTCCCACACCTGAAAGACAAATCTTGATATTGTTCTCAAGGGTTTATCTTTGGTTGCCCCGAGAACATCCCAGGTGGTCTTGTAGCTGAGCTCGCTTGCTGCGCAATTTGATTTTCTAGGATCTTGTTATGGGCAGCCAACCCGTCAATCTTGGTGCACATCTGCCTCAAGGCCTCTTTTTGTTGTTTCATTGCTTTGCCTTGTTTCCTGAGGAAACCTTCCATCATTGTTTCAAGGCTTGACTTTACTTGAGGTGGGGGTAGATCTAGGTAGGGTGGAGGTTCAGGTAGGGCCTATTGTTGCTGGTTGTTCTGAGGTGGGTACTGATTTTGTTTGAAGTTTTGAGCTAGGGGCCTTTGTTGGTAGATTTGGTTTTTTATATGATATGTTGGGGTGTGATCTGATTCAAGGTGGACCTTGACCTTGATATTATGTTGCGGCTGAATTTTGGCCATATGATGCCGCGGAGTTTACTTGTTCATCTTGGGGCTCTTGGACCTTGTAGTTGATGGCTTGACATTGGGAGGCCACATGTCTGATCATCCAACATTGTTCACACCAAACAAAAGGTGGATCAAACTAGTTTGGAGTTGCTTCTGCTGCATAGATATTGGAACTTGAGGAGGTGGGGTCGCAACTTCTTCTCTAGAATTTTCTGGAATAGGTTGACAAGGTCTTCTATCTGGGATGAGAGTTGATCCAACTTGGCAGCGTTGGCGACATCACCTTGTTCTTCGGATCTCTTTCTGGTAACCTGGTCTTCAGGCCACTCTCGGTGGATTTTGATTACTCTTTCGATTAGCTGGTTGGCTTCGTCTGTATTTTGGGACATGAATCAGCCTCTAGCTACTGACTCGAGGGTAGAATTACTCTCGAGAGTAGGCCCACTGTAGAAGGTCTGGACCATCATCCATTTGTGGAACCCATGGTGAGGACATTACTTCAGTAGTTTCTTGAACCTCTCCCAAGCTTCGTTGAGTGACTCGTTATGTCATTGGATGAATGAAATGATTTGGTTCCTCATTTGCACGATCTTTCCTAGAGGATAGAGTCTTGTCATAAAGGCTGAGATGAGCTCATCCCATGTCTTGACTGCATCCTTCTCCAATGAATGCAATCAGTCCTTGGCTCTAGAAATATCCCGAAGAGAAAATGGGAATAGACAAAGTTTGACCACATCGTCGGTGAGTCCATCACATTTGAATGTGTCACAGATCTCGATGAAGTTGATTAAGTGTTGGTTAGGATCTTCATGGGCAAACCCGCCGAACTGGTTTTGACCCAGGTTACCCAGTATAGTTGGCATTCACCTCTAGCATTGTTATGCCGAAGTTTAGGCCTAGAGCTGTAGGTCTGTAGAATTCTTCAAGCGCTCGAGTTGCATCAGGGTTGACCACAACAGGTGGTATAACCTGATTGCCAAGGCCTCCAGTTGGATTACCTTGGCCCGCATTTGGATTAGGTTGGGTCATCTGGATGTTTTTTATTGAAGCTCGGGCTAGGAGTCTATGGATTCTTTGCTCTTGCCTTCTTCTTTTGAAGTTTCTTTCAATCTCAGGATCAAACCCAAGAATCTCTTCTTCTTTAGAGTTAGAATTGTGCATGCACCTCTCAAGCAAACGTTAGGGTTAGGCAACAAATCAAGAAAGGGTTAAGTGAAAAATAAAACAAAAGAAAGAAAATAAAATAAAAAGATCCAAAAATTATAAACATGCCTTGAAATCATAATGGTTGGGTTAAAGGCGCGAAAATTCAAAACATTTCCCCGGCAAGGGCGCCAAAAACTTGATGCGAAGTGTGCTTAGGATAGAATATAACCTTGGGTTTGAAACACAGGTTAGGACGTAAAGGCTGTTGAATCTAGGATCCCGAGATTGTTTTGAATGATCACAAATTTGTAAGTAAACTCAGTCTGTACTAATGAACTTGTTTGAGCTGATTTCTGTAACAGGACATAGACAAGTTCAGTACAGCGGTCGACCTGAGCTAAAGGAATGGACGACCACTGCACACGTAATACTACATATCATGAAGAACCATATGTGTGCAGTGGGCGTCC
>LTAE01009073.1:0-19278 GCA_001647135.1 Pontederia paniculata
AGGGACGTAGGCCAAAGAGTTCGGCCGAACCTCGATAACAAACCTTGCGTTTGTTCTTGTGTTTGTTCTTCTCTCTACTCTTCTCTCTATTTGTGTTTATATTTGTATATGTTTGCTTCTGCTAAACACAACACATCTAGATTAAGATAAGAAGAACAAAAGATTTTAATATACCAATTCACCCCCCTCTTGGTGCCATTCCAGATCCTACAATAATGGCATAAGGTTCTCTCACTTCCACTACAGAGCACGGCCCGTATGGGTGCATGACGTGTTCTTTGCTGGGACACGGTCTGCATCGTGGTTTGACACGTCCCTCGTTCCGTTAGGGTGTCGCATGACCCGCCGACAACACACCCGTATCCGAGTAGAACACAACTGGTAGCGCGGCGCGTCTTCTCCGATGAGACACGGCCCGCATCTGGCCGACACGGTCCGCGCTCAGCGGTCCTCCTCCATCGGCAGCGCAACACAGCCTGCATATGTAAGACGCGGCCCATGTTCGTTCGACCTTCGTCTTTACCTTTCTTTATATTTTCCCGAGTCGTAGGATAAATCTATAAAGGGGCGTCCTTATGACATGAAGATCTATGTTCTTAATTAGGGCTTTGCATCAAAATTAAGGAAATATGCTTCTACTTCTTTCTCAATGATAAATATATTAAAAACATGTAAAATAATAGTCTTAATTCTCTATTAATCCTAAGATAGGATTTCTATCAATAAATTATAGCATAATCATAATCTTCTTTCTTTCATGAAAATAATCAAATAGGTAGAGATAGATCATCCTATCTTTCCTACAAACCTTAAGGGTCCCCTTTACATACCTTTTTCGCTTTCCTTAGGTTTTCTTTGATTTTCCTTAGATTTTATATCCTTCGTGTTCTTCCACCACGTGAATCTCCTCTACTTCTTCTCCTACATTATCCCTCTGGTATGAGGTCATGAGAGAAGAGAAACCAAAGACAAATTATTTTTGTCTTAGGTCTGTTTGGTTGAACAATTATTAAGGGAAAGGGAAGGTAACAGAGGGGAAGAAAACTAAGGGAAAGGTAATAAAAGAGAAAGGAGGTAAAAGAGTTAACTTTGTTTGAATAACATAATTAAAGGGAGGAAAGAGAATGATAATTTTTGTTGGACTAATATATCCTAATATGTATGTTTATAGATTTAATTATATAGGATTAAAATTGAAAATGATGTTTTTAATATTTCTTTTTCCTCCTTTTAAAAATAGGCTCTTGAAGGAGAATAGAGGTAAATGGAGGGGACATTCCCCTCAATTTTCCTTCATTAAGAATAAAATTAAACGAGATTAAATTATTAATCTTGTTTCCCTTCCCCTTCTTTATCCTCCTTTCATCTCCAACCAAACATGCCCTTAGGCAGAAGAGGAGAGAAGGAAGAGAAAGAGAAGAGAAATCTTTTTGATGATTTGAGGGAAAATTACGAGGGTTTAAGATTTATCCTCAAGACTTACGAATATTTATAGGGATAGATCTAGAGTTAGTTGAACTTGGGTTTGAATTTAAAAATCTAATTTAAATTCAAATTCGTATCTAAATTTAAATCACATCCTTTTTATTTTCTTTCCTTCTTTTCTTCCTTTCCTTTCCTTTCCTTTATTTTTCTTTCCATTTTAATTTTAAAATTCTGGGCATTACAAATGACCTAGAGTTGAAACATAATCATGGGAGGTATCCCACAACCCATAAATATGATAAAAGAATCTATGCGTTGTTAAGTCCGAATATTATTTGGACTTGATTGACATCTTACAAAGATCAAATTAATCCAATAGGGGCCATTAGACAAAGAAGAATATGTGGAGCAATTTTAATCTAGAGAGTAATGTAAACATTAAGTGAAAGATGGAGATTTATTGATAGGCATCGAATAATTGTACCTTTATTGAAAGAGGAAAAATGAGAAAAGAAATAAAAAATAAAATTTGTGGCATTTTATATGAAATTATGAACCTTTATATATGAGAGTTATTATGACGACGCATTCTATTTTTATTCATAATAAAACTCTACCAGGTGACCTCCTTTGTCCATAGTCTTTTTTTTTTCTTTAGTGTTCAATGATCAAGATGCTCTTAGGAGAATAAAATATGTGTATCATTTTTTTTTCTGACTTTTATTTTGTTGTTCTACAATACTCACAACAAATTGTTGGAGCATCCTAGCCATTATCCAAATTCTCCTTTACCAACATCATTACCGCATAAGGTACATTATCCTAAGCTAAACAGTGGTCACCGTAATTGAATCAATCATTTCGTGAATGCAAAGAAAGTATAGGTCCTATAGGATATTCCTTTAGGGTGACTCTATTACTACTTCAATAAGTACTATTACCACTCAAATTTTTTTAACTTATCTTACATTCATCGTCTCTTTACTTCTATTTTATTGTTTCATTTACTTTTTTAATATATTTGTCTTCAATGTTTGCATATTTGAGAAGATAATATTTTAGTCAAATATAAAAATATAACTAATATTTATTCTTTTATTATCTTGTTTTTTAAATTTTGGAACCTTTTCTTATTACAGTAGCAAAAAAAATCAAAGTTAAATATTGAATGCTTCCCTATTTTAGAAACAATTATTGAATTAGTTAAAATTATATCAAAGTGAATAATAACATTTATAATAAGTTTTATGCATATCGTTATCATAATCATCATAATAGTGTTCCAATATACATGATTTATTGTAGTTGATTTTTAATAATAATAATAATAATAATAATAATAATAATAATAGTAATAATAATAATAATAATAATAATAATAATAATAATAATAATAATAATAATAATAATAATCCCAAATAAAAATAGAAAAAATAAATTTAAAATATTTTCCTTACNTAATAATAATAATAATAATAATAATAATAATAATAATAATAATAATAATAATAATAATCCCAAATAAAAATAGAAAAAATAAATTTAAAATATTTTCCTTACAATTAATGAAAAAACTAAAACACAAACCTTAAAGATAAGCAAACTATCTATATTTATTTCACAAGGATCATGGAGGATTATTGGTGATGCATGTGTTTTACAACCTATTCTTTTTTTATCATATCTAGGATATTTTTGTAGTTTTAGGGTTGAATGATTATTTTATTAGCTTATATACGTAGATCCTTTGAGTTAGATTTTCTACTTGATTTTGAAGTTTTATTTGTAGTTCATTAATTGTTGGAAAGAAGTTCAATGCAAATCAGAATTGATTTCAAAGTAGACACGAGAGTTTTTCTTAAGGGTGTGTTTGGATTGAGGAGAAATGAAGATAATGAAGGAGAAGATAAAGTTTACCCTTGTTTCGATAGAAAATTTTTTGAAGGAAAAATTAAAAATTAACTTCATTTCTTCTTTTAACTAACTAAAAATTATTACCTCAAATTTGGGTTGAATGAAGAGTAAAAATTTTATCCTCCATTTTTTTCAATCCTTTCTCTTCCCCTTCTCTATCCAAACATACCCTAAATCAATTAAGAATTGATTTTTCTAGAAAATTTCAACGATAAATTCAAACTATATGAAAAGACTTTCTACATTATGCAATTTCTTGGGGGCTATTCCAAATATATTCCTAATGAATTTGTGTGATTTTTGAAGCCTAAAATTTCAACCTAAAAGACAATTACTTATTTTTGAGAAAAGAAAATCTTATTGAGTCACAAACTAATTTCAATTCAAATTTAATCTAACGAGAGATGAAACAAAATTTATGCTATAAGCCTCAAATTGATATACAACACAGATAATATAGAGGACATGAGGGGTTGATGGAGGAGATTCTACGGGGTAAACTCGAATCAGGTTGAAGTCCGCCTTCATCTAAGAATAATTTTTTTTGTTCTATTTTATTTTAGGATAGTTATTCTCATATTTTTATTGCAATCTTTATTAGTTTCAAAATAGTTTTTTTATTGTTCGGACATACTTGTGAATCCTTGACTAGTAATTTAATTATGTTCAATTATTTTTTTCTTATGCGCATAATATTGGCGGTAATGATTTTTCTATTGCTTCGATTGAGATTTTAGTTGGTTATTAACTAGGTAGTGTGACCATCTTCTCTTTGGTGTTTTTTTTAAAGTGATTTTTAACATTCAATAGAAGCAATTCAAGTATTAATATTATGTGGTCTATTCAGTTATCCTAGTAAAAGTGATTAACTAGTAAGGGAATTACAATTTATTACATCCTAATATGAGTAGGGTTGAGAGTATATCCGGTATGAGGTATTCTAAGTTTATAGGATTAAGAACATGTCATGTTAGGTGACTCCTAATCCATTTAAAATTCAAATTTGTTGATTAAATTGTTGAGTTGGTGAAGTATTGTTCAGCCTTAGTCCTTAGTCCTGTAACATTCTAAAACTTTTGTCATCATCGATTTCTTTTTATTTTCATTTTATCAATTTTCACACATAATTAATATTTTTCCCTATAGCTATAAAGATCAATACTTAGTTATATAATACCTCGTGACAATGACAACTCATTTTTGTTATTTTATTACTTTTTCGATCAAAGTTTAGGATCTATTGGTGTTCAAAACTATTAGTATTTGACTAATTAAGTATTTGGATGAGCGCGACGAAAATAAATTCTGATCAAGATGACATCTTTCAGATTTGAACTCCGGACTATTAGTCTCTTCTTCTCTCAAGACATAACTCTGCTAACCAATTGTGTCAATTATTATTAGTTCGTTACTTTATTATTTGATACGATCGAATTTGTAAACTTTCGAGTCAACTTTTAACCTCTTGCTAGTTTAAAAGTCGTTAGGAAGACAAATTAAATTAAAATCTTATATGATCTTAAGATTCTAGTAATAAAATTCATACGACTTTATACAAACAATATGATTTCTTATTTTATGCAATAAAATTATTTTAAAATTTAATTATTTAACTTAGTGTTTAAGAATCAAGTTAGAAAAGAAATGTCAAATTATACTTTTTTTAATGATCAATAAAAAATACTTGGTGATGATAATACTACATTACATTATTTGCTTGATTTACAACTTTTTTGCCTTTACAATATCATTCTATTAATAAAAAAATAATTTTATCTAAAACCCTAAGCTTCAACAAACTTGAATAGGACCAGTACGCTTGCTAGTTTTATTATTTTTTAAATATTTGCACATCGATTGCAAACATTAATAATACGTTAGAAGTTTAGAAAATAAAATAGATATAAAGGATGGAAATACATGGGATAAATTTGTTGGAGTGGAAATGGACGTATGTTTCATCTAGAAAAAGTATTGAAGCAACTTCCGGAGGACCTGTTCCACATATCACTCCACCAGTCTGACATCTTACACTTTTTATACTTCTTTTAATCTTTACTAATATATTCATCAAGTGTCTAAGTCTCCTCTTATACTTGTTTTATGTAAATATTTTACAATATAAAAATACTTGCCAAGGCCTCCATTTGTAATTAAAAATAAATATCACCTTCGAAAGACCGTCGTCGTCGTCTTTTTCTTTCGTCGTCATTAGGGGAAAAAAGTAGTCGTCGTACAACTCACGGTTCAGCCAAAATGCCGCGTGGAAATTTTGCTGCCGTTGCGGACTCCTGCACCGTCCTCCACCATCACACTATATATTTATCCTACCCACCTGTGCGTTCACGTTGCAGCCTCCTCCACCTCCTCCTCCTCCGACGACGATCTCAGCTTTCATAATTATGGCTTCTACCGTGCACCATCACCACCACCTCCTCCTCCTCTTCCTCCTCCTGCCACTAGCTACCTCAAGAACGGGGGCCAAGAGCACTTCCGCCAACATGACCAGAGGAACCACCATCACCGCTCTCGACTCCACCGCCTCCTTGTATTCCCCTTCCGGTGACTTCGCCTTTGGCTTCTTCGCCATTAATTCAACTAGTTCAGATACCTCTTCCCAGCAGCTCTTCCTCCTCGGCGTCTGGTTCGACGTCACCTCCCCCAAGGCTCTTGTCTGGGCGGCCAACCGCGGTGTCCCGGTCCAAGCCGGCTCCACCTTCCAGTTCGCCTCCGACGGCTCGCTCTCCCTCAGGGATCACAAAAACGAAGATATATGGTCCCCTGGCTTCTTCGCCAACGCCACCAACTTGGCCGTCCTCGACGACGGCAACCTCGTCCTGACCAGTGCCACTTCCAAGTCCTTAGGAGCTCAAGGTGTCCTCTGGCAAAGCTTCAGCGTTCCTACCGACACCCTCCTCCCAGGGCAGGTCCTTGTAGAGGGCTCCAGCCTGCGGTCCCAGGTGAGCACCACCGACTTCTCGGACGGCCGGTTCAAGCTGATCTCTCAGACCGACGGCAACCTTGTGTTATATCCCTTGGAAATTGACACAGGATATCAGTACCTAGCGTACTGGGCATCCAACACCGTCGGTCTCGGCAAGCAGCTCATCTACAACCAGTCCGGAAGCATAAACTTCGCTCTAAATAACGGCACTCTGATAGACATCTTTGCAACCTCGACGGCCACGTATTCCCCTGTGGACTTCTACCAACGGGCGACGCTCGACCCCGACGGGGTCTTCCGGCAGTACGTGTACCCGAAGGCGGCGGGCACGTCAAGAAATGGAAGGCAATGGCAACAGAGATGGAACCCCGTCTTCATAGTACCAACTGACATATGCACGTCCGTGTCGGACGAAGGTGGCAGCGGAGCGTGCGGCTTCAACAGCTACTGTAGCTTACCTGACGACCAGCTCGGCCTCGCCAATTGCGATTGCCCACCGCAGTACTCGTTCATCGACCCCGAGAAGAAGTACAAAGGCTGCAAACCGGACTTCGTCCCCCAGAGCTGCGACAAGGATGACTCGGCCGACTTCGATTTCACGCCGATGCTCAACACGGATTGGCCTCTCTCGGACTACACAAAGTACATTAATCTCGATGAAGGACAGTGCCAACAATTCTGTTTGGAAGACTGCTTGTGCGCAGTGGCCGCGTATAACCCTCAGAACTCGGAGTGTTTCAAGAAGAAGACGCCGCTGACCGATGGAAGGATGGGAGGAACAGATACGATTTCACTAATCAAGGTATCCAAGGTGCGACGCAATGCTACCTCCCCTGTCACAGTGGCGGAGGCGGCCGCGGAGAAGGATGGGAGAACATTGTTCGTCATCGGAGCCTCGTTTCTGGGTCTCTCTGCACTGCTCACCTTGGTCACCTTCGCCTGGTTACCTTGGTACATTAACAAGAAGAAGAGCAGAAATAGCATTCCTGAACGTGCACAGGGGAGCATGTCCAGCCTCAACTTGAGAATTTTCACCTACAAAGAGCTGGAGATGGCAACCAACGGATTCAGCGAAGAAGTCGGGAGAGGCGCCTCCGGGGTGGTGTACAAGGGGAATCTGACGCCGTTCGGTTACGCCATGGCAAACTATGTCGCGGTGAAGAAATTGGACAAGATGTTTCAGGAGAGCGACAAGGAATTCAAGAACGAGCTGCGGTCCGTCGGACAGGCGCACCACAAAAATCTGGTCAAGTTGATCGGCCTTTGCGAAGAAGGGACGCATCGGTTGCTCGTGTACGAGTACATGCGCAATGGGTCGCTGATGAGCTTCCTGTTCGGCGGCGGCAGGCGTCCGAGCTGGAACCAGCGCGTCCACATCGCTTTGGGAATCGCCAGAGGGATGCTCTACCTGCACGACGAGTGCGTCAGTCAGATCATCCACTGCGACGTGAAGCCCCAGAACGTTCTGCTGGATGACAACTTCGCGCCTCGCATCTCGGACTTCGGCCTCGCGAAGCTGCTCAGGACCGACCAGACGCGGACGACCACCGGCATCAGAGGGACGCGAGGGTACCTGGCGCCGGAGTGGTTCAAGAGCATGCCCATCACCAACAAGGTGGACGTGTACAGCTTCGGCGTCATGCTGCTGGAGCTGGTCTGCTGCAGGAGGAACTTGGAGACGGACCCGGCTGGCCGGGTGGTCGAGGAGCCGGTGCTCATCTACTGGGCATACGACAACTACAGAGCTGGGAACCTGAGACGTCTGCTGTGGGACGACGACGAAGAGGCCATGGCCGATCTGGGAAAGGTGGGAACGTTCGTGAAGGTGGCTATTTGGTGCATCCAGGAGGACCCATCCTTGAGGCCGTCCATGCACAAGGTGTCGAGGATGCTCGAAGGGTCGACGGCGGTTGCTTCGCCTCCCGATCCGAATCCTTTCTCTTCCTCCCATTCAACTAATCATTAATTTTATGTTCAGGAGGGAGCATATCGTCAATTTGAAATATGTTTGAGAACAAGGTTGTCCTCGGCAAATAATTCTTGTATTTGAATCATTAGCCTCCCTCTTATAAATTTTTTTAAAGAACGTTTGATTTTATCAACAAAAAGTTACGTTTGAGTTGTTTTATAAAAAAATGTTAATTTTTTTCTAAAATAAAGAGAAACAGATTAAAATTTTTTTAAGAAAATTTCAATTCGTATTTCTCTTATCTTTAATTTGCACTATTGACTTTTCTATCTTCTCATAGTTTTTCTTTCTCTTTAGTCTTTTCTGCTCATTGGATCTTTCCTGTTGTCCTTGCTGTATCATGTTTTCTCTCTTGTCTATTTTATTCTCTCATCTTTCTCACAATTTCTATTTTCTTAATTCTCTTTTAACTTATTAGGATATAAACTAAGATTACTTCTATATCCTCTTAAAATTTCTAACTCCTCAAAATGGCATGGGAAATAATTTTATCGATTCTTTTTATGTAATTATTAGAAGGATTTTTAGAAGAAAATTTTAGGAGTATTGAAATGTTTCAAAAACTAAACTATTAAATGAGGATGGGCGAGGACAATTGCCATCATCGCCCCTTCCCTCGTGCTCGTTGACATATGTGTGACAACGTCAGAGAAGAAATGTCAAATGACCCATGAAAATGTTTTGATTTGTTACATTTGTCTATTATTTATAGCTTTGAACTCTAAACTCTCACATAATTTGAGAAACTATCAATTATAAATATAAAAAAATATCTAAATAAAAAATATAATCATAAATAAAAAACTTAAAATAAACTATAAATCTCACTCCAAATTTAAACTTCTTGGTAAATTAAGTTTGTCCCTTTCTCTTGTGAGTCGAGCTCTTTTCAAGCATAAACCTAGCTTTTAGTTTGCACGTAGAGCCTAACTCTGTTTATTGAAGCCAAAATGTTCATCTTTAACCTAGTTCTAGGATCTCAATTGATTAAAATCAAGTTTCAGATGAAGGTGTTTTTAGCATGCCTTATGCATACTGATTAATACAATAACTTTTGGAGGTTGATTCCATAATATCTTTTAGCTTGTTTGTTTTAGATATAAAGCCTAATAATGTTGGGTTTACCACATCATATTTTTTTTATTAAACATTTTCTTGTGTTTGTATGTCCAATATAAGACTCAAACTCTTTACTTGCATACGAAAATTTAAAATCCTTTGCATCATAGCAAATTAGTATGTTGTCATCTCCCTTCCTTCTTATTCATCTTTCCATCCTCTCTCTTCGGTGTCTTAATCATTTTTCTCCTCCTTTTAAGTCAACATATGCATATGCATGTTTCATTAAAAGAAAGTAATTTAAGAAAATGATTCAGCTAACTATAAACTTGAATGTCAAAATGAAAAGATTTCAAGATCGAAATATTGAGTCATCGTTGTTAGGCGTGGTCTAATCTTCTACACTCCTTATCTTGAATTGAAACATTCAAATGTTATAAGTAGCCTCATGGATTCTAAGATTAATTACAAAAATTAATTCAATTTATTTTTCTCATTAACTCTTAATAAAAAAGGTTTGCAACCCATGAAAATCAAATAAAGAAAAGAACTAATTGTTTCAAAATAAAATCCTATATATATATATATATATATATAGAGAGAGAGAGAGAGAGAGAGATGTGTGCTCCCTAGTTTAATAGGGAGCACCATGCTTCCTAACATCTGCACCTTCAGATGATAAATGAATGACAAATGCAAATTTTTGCTCAATCGAGTGATAAAGATAGGTTTACAGCGACACCGGCTTCGCTCGTCGCTGAAATCGTAGGAATCCGCCATGCACCTTGTCTCGTCGTCGTTGAGATCGCAGGAATTCACGACGTGCCTCGCCTCCTCGCTGCTGAGATCGCTAGAATCCGCAATGCATGAATCTGCCTTGCCTCCTCGGCGCTGAGATCACAGAAATCTGCGCCAGATTCTGCCTCGCCTCCACGCCGCTGATATCAAAGGAATCCACGGATACGGATTACCCAAATTTTAAGAGAAATTCTTCTAATCAAGAAAATTTGCTGATTTGTCCCCCAAGTTCTAAAGGTATTTTCTTATAAACATAAGTCATCAAGAGTACTTTTAAAGCTTCTTGAAACCAATGGTGTTCTCTTTTCCAGTGAACAATCAATGCACTTCATACATTATGCTAGATGAACAAGATTTAGGGCCTGTTTGGATGATTTGTAATTTTTTACAAAGGTTTAAAATACTATAGTAATGCATTTGTCAAAAAGTTGCTTACAACGAAATATTTTTTTATGTAAAAAAATTCTGTAGGGTGTTTGGATATACACTTTTAAATATTTTATAGTATTATAGATGTATTAGACTATAAACTATCAATAGCATAATCTATGATGAGAGACAATAAAAAAATTAATTAATTGTGGATTATAAACTGGCAAAAATAAGGTTAATTAAAACAAACTGGAATCAGCTATATTTAATTAATTATAATAGAAATATATTTATTAAGAGAAACACATATAAAAACTTAAAAAAAAAGAAAATTTTAGCATTGAATAATTTAATTTTAATACATCTTTAAGAAATTTTAAAAGATTAAAAAATAAAATGTTTTATAAATTTAAACAATTATAATTAGAATGTCATAATGCAATGGGAATACTTAAAATATTCTCAGAAAATATTATAGTAGTGAATATGAGAAGTTATAATTATAAAATACAATAGAAAATCCTTAAGATAGTTATTATAATAACATATGTAAATATATATAATAATATACTGGTAATAATTTGCAAACCAAAACTAATGTGGGGTCCACCCATTTGGTTAGATGAGCACTTACTCACTTGGCATCATCTCTCCCTCCATAGAAAAAAAAATAGGTTTCATCTCACTATTTTTTTACATCGTAATACGAAGATTAAATTTTTTACAACAAACAGAAAAAAACGACGTAATAAAAGAATACTTTGTTTTTACTTCATTCCCAAACAGGCCCTAGTGTCCAACTTAATCTCCATATTCTCTAAATTGAACGAATCTGGTATAGCATAATACATATTGCTCCACAGTTTGTTTTATCAATCTTCAAGTCTTGTTTAAAGTGTGACATACAGCAACCTGGTAAAGATGCATATGTGATTTTAAGATTTTAGTATTGTAGCTTGTAAATGTCATTTCAAGTATATCTTCCAGATGGACGGTGTTGTAACCCATGGTACCTGGTTTATTCATAAAATGGTAGAATTCAAGCAGATAGAAGATAAATGACTATGAGAACAATTTTAAAGATAGAAAAAGTGAAGGGAAAAAAATCTCACTCTTGTTTCGAAGAAGTACAGACTGCACATATTTGATATCAAATGGCTTGGATCATAATGACCGAACGCTCATGTGATCAATGTGTGCACGTGTCCCATTAAGAAACTATCTAGTGAAATATGTTGACAGAAATGAGACTTAGCAACCATTTTTTATTGCATTGTTCGATTCACTTGTATATCTTGTCATTTTATATCTCATTGTAGGATCTTTATATACTTCAAGAATTCAACATCTTTCAGCAATTAAATTGATTGTATTGTTCTTTTTGTATTTGTTCCTAAGAGGTTCAGGTTCATGGATCAGATGCAATAGTAGATGAGGACATGTATATATTTATTGACCATCACGATTGATGTAAAAATGTGACATTCCTTACTCTTGTTCTAATTATATTATGCAAAGCAGGTTGTTGTTATTGTTATTATTATTATTATTGTTGTTGTTGTTGTTCTGTGTGATCATTATGAGTCTCTAATAGCCAATCCTCTTCCTCTTCTAGTTCAGTTTATAGAGTTTAGGTGAAAAGCGTAATCTGCTCTTGAAAACTACCAACTTATTTTTTGGGGAAACTTTTGAAGATTATTTTGTTGTGGTATCGCCAGCTTATTCTAGAGATTGCTAGCTTACTCGGTAGCGGTATTGATAGTTTATATTGGTGAGATGTTTTTTGTGTTGTTAAATGAGCTGCTTGTATCAAAATTTCAAGATTTTGAAGAATATATTGGGAGAATGGAAGAAAAAATTTAAGAATTCAACATTTTTCGACAATTAAATTGTCCTTTTTGCATTAGAGAATGGAAGTAAGGTTATGTTTATTGACTCATTGAAGTCTTGTGAAATGTTCTGTTTTGGTTATTTCTCCATGTACATTTGTTTGTTGTGCAATCTTGTCATATGTTTGAGCTTTGATATGCGATTAAAAGATTATGGATACTAAATTTAAATGACTTTAAATGGTTGGCCAACTGCTATTACATGACTAATCACAATTGTAGTGGTACATCTTCCAGCCTCTAACACTTAATGTGCGTCGATTTTATGCTGCATTTATTTTTTGTTTATTGATCTTTTCTTTCCTTGTTAATAGAGAAGTTGTTGTTACTGGTTTCCAGCAGTTGATTGTCTTATCTTTTTTAAACTCCATTTTCGGTGTCATGGGAACATATTCATTTGCTAATTTACATTCATTAGGATGCTAAGTTCGAGCGAAAAATCTCTAGACTAACGAGAAGCAGTGATGAGCATTGAGCAAATTAATATGACGAGCTTGTCATTCAAACAGATATGTTTGTCTTTGGAGTCTAAGCATGGCATTCAAACAGACATTGCAAGAATAATGACATTCAAACAGACATTGCAAGAACAATGGGCCGAAGGAACCATTAGATGAAAGCTTTGGAGTCTTAAGTTGTTTTATTTCTGTTTGGACTTTCAACTTATTTTGAAATTAAACCTCCCTCGCGGACAGAAAAAGTAGCAAATCAATTTATTTCAGTAGCAAAAAGTAGCAAATTAAATATCGACACGATTCTTTCATCTCATATTTCAGTGGAGTCAGCTGCCTAAGAATACTTTTGCCCTCAATTTATTTGTAGAAAATAACAAATATGAAGCTACCCCATTCCATTACATTTTCACAAATGCCATATAAGCAGCACTATACTGATAGAAAAAAAATCTCAAAGAAACAATGCACTACATGTAGGTAAATCCTTGGACTGGTTACCGCAGACTTTTCACATACTTCAGTGTTTTAGTCATTTTGCTCTTGGGCAATATCAACAGCCCCGCATGCCACCAGAAATTTACTTAGATGTCGAAACCAGGCTTATGATATGTTAGAGAGTTGTGAACAATGGATTTTTCCTATATCTTCTCTTTTCACAACCAGGTTCCCCAACCTGGAAACATGACATAAGCGATCTATGTCCAGTGTGAGTTGTTGGACCTGCAGCACAATCCAACGAAAGTAATTCATCATAAAAGAACCTGTTCTCAACGTAATATGACCAGCAAATTTTGGCCAATAGTTTCTATTCTAAATGTATTTTTTGGCAGAAATGTATACAAACTAGATTGAGAGACCCTTTAATAAATAAATAAACAGATTGAGAGAACAAGTTCAGCGATGACGAGGAGGATTCTTGCGATTTCAACAGCGAGGAGGCGAGGCAGGAGAGGGGCGAGTCTCTAGGCACAGATTCCTTAATCTCAGCGATGAGGAGGCTAGGCGAATGAGGACATCATGGATTCCGATCGGCGATCTCAGAGGCAAGGAAGATGAAGGCAAGACGATCGCAACGTCGCTTTGAGACAAAGAAGGAGATTGTGCCTTTTCGTCCTCACCGTCTCGGAGGCAAGGCAGGAGAGGGGCGATTCTCCAGACGCGGAGGGCGTCGTGGATTCCAATCGGAGCGTGATGCGAGGAGGGCATCGCGGATTCCAGCAAGATGATCTTAGCGTGAGGCAAGGCGATCACAAGGGTAGAAGAAAGAAGGAGATTGCCCCAATTTTTTTAGGAGAGAGAAGGTAAACGTTTATACCCCGTCTAACCCAAACGGTTCACTCAAGCTGAACCGTCCTTATTAATAAACCAAATTCCGGTTCGAGCGCCTTTTCGAATCTGCCATTGATCTCGAATACGACAGTGCAAATGATACAGAGCACCATGTTACCTAATTTAGTAGGGAACATCTCACTCATATATATATATATATATATATATATATATATATTTATATATATTTATATATTATATATATAATGATATTATCCTCATCTATCTAGATATTTACAAATATAGTAATAAAAAAAATTTCTCTAAAAAATTATAAACATAATTGGTTGCCGACGATATTTACTGAAATATTTTATTATTATCAATTGAAAAAAATTATTGCTTATATGCATAACTTAATACTCCCCTCAAGTTGGAGCATGTGGATTACGAATGCTTAACTTGGATAAGAGAAAATGAAAATTGTCACGACCCAAAGTTTTTATGAAAATATCCATTAGCTAAAAATGAGTTGACAAATAATATGCAACAACTTTTGACCGAATATGCTCACAAACAAAATCATAATCGATATCTATGTCTTTCATCCATTCATGGAAAAATATGATTAGTAGTAATTTTAAGAGTAGATTGGTTGTCACATAATAATCTCGTTGACTGTGGATGAGGGACATGCAAGATAATGAAGTTTGAAGTCAAAACAATTCACTGCATATAAAAGCCAAAGCATGATATTTGGTCTCAGCCAAAGATCTCATACAATTTGTTGCTTCTTTGATTTCTAAAGAATTGGACTACCATAAAAGGTAATGAAATGTCCTATTTTAGATCGCCTAGTAATGGGACAACTTGTCCAATCAGAATCATTATAGCCAACTAGTTGTAAACAAGTTGGCTTTAGAAAAATGCTAGCACCTAGTGCTGATTGAATGTAGCGAAGATTGCATGGAGCAGCATCCTGATGTCGAGACTTATGATCATACATTAATTGAGAGTGCACAGAATGAATAACACAATTCAAGATGAGTAATGATGAGTTAAATGAGATGTCCAATAAGGACATGATAACGACGTTGATCAAGGAGGGAAGCACCAGAAGCAAAAGCCAAACGATGTCATTGTTTTATTGGAAAGGTAGCAGGTTTTGCTCCAGACATCTTGCATTCAGATACAATATTCATTGCATATTTTCGTTGGCATAGGAACAAACCAGAATTCATTCGAATAAATTTCAATGCGTAGAAAGTATCAAAGTGGACCCAAATCTTTCAAATGAAAACAAGAATGCAAGTACCTTTTAAACATGGAACAATATGTTGGATTGTTGCAAACGAGAAGTAAATCATATACATAGAGCAAAAGAGCTAAAAAAATTGAGTTACACAGATATATAAGAAAAGAATATAATCCACCCTTGATTGTTTAAAACCATACCGAATAAGAGTTGTAATGAATTTAGAAAACAATTTCTAGAAGCTTAACGTAAGCCATAAAGATATTTGTGGAAATGACAAACCAAATTAGAAGAGGAAGAAACACTAGGAGGTAATGTCATATATTCTTTTTCATCAAGACCGTAATGTATAAAAGCATTATCGACATTCATTTGATGTGTCTCCGAGTGTCGAGCCACAACCATAGCCAAAAGGCAATGAACATTAACAAGCTTGGCGACTAGGACAAATGTTTCATTATAGTCAAGGTTACCATCCACCTAACTAAAACCCAAGACAAACATTATAACGCTCAACACTATCGTATGGTTGATGTTTGATTTTGAAAACCCACTTGCATCAAATTAGGTTCTTATATGTGGGACTAATTGTAAAGTCCAAGTATTATTTGCTTCCAATATCACAAATGCTTTACAAGAAGGTGACAAATATTAATAAGAAATAACATGTTAAAGTGGATAACGAGTGGAAAAAGATTTCTTAAAAGAGGTACATAAAGTTGTATGACACACATAATCCTTCAAATATTTAGGAGCACCATGAGTATGAGATGGACAATGAAGGTGTTGATCATTAGGGACTTGATCAACATTTTGTACATGAGCGATGTAGAAATTTCTATATTAGAAGCCATTGAACCACAAATTGGAGCTAATTTTGAAGCTAATGAGAGAGAACCAAACATAATTAGACTAGAAGGATATCCTATCAAAGAAGTCGTTGGAGAACTTGACAATGGAGCTGAGGTGTCCAAATACTTCCCCCTCGAAGATGAGAAACAAGGCCAACTGAATCGATACATAAACACACATCACATTGAATAAATGGTCCCTAAGGAACAACACAAGGAAAACTATATTCTTCAAAATGAACATCACGAGAGGCAAACAAATGTTCACTCTCCATATCATGGTGCCATCCTGTCTTGACAAAGGGATAGACTACAAACTACATCTTCGAGCATGTGCATAGAATTTCACATCATTAATGGATGTAGAGTAATGTGTGTAGCAAAGAGAACCAAATACTCAAAGATGACCATAAAAAGGAACATGAACGAAAAGAATATCATATGGAGATTTATCAACAAGTATTCTAGATAGGGTATAATTAATCAAATATGTTGTGATTAAGATACATTCACCCGAAAATTTCAGTGGATGAGATGTCTAAAATCGAAGTACACGAGCCATATCTAGGAGACGATGATTCTTTTATTCAACATGTCCATTTTGTTGAGGATATAAGGACAAGAAGTTTGATGAACAACCCCATGCATAGCAACAAACTTCAACAAACTCTTTAAAAGAAATTTCATACTATTGTCGCTTCTAATAATCTTAATGAATTTATCGAATTGATTCTTAAACGTTTTAAAGAAGGCGGTGAATGTACGATAAGCATCAGATTTAACACGTAGAAGATAAATCCAAGTAGATCTACTAAAATTATCCACAATAGTTAGAAAATAATGGGTTCCATAAAAAGAAGGCGTAACAATGAATCAAAGCAAATGAATGGTCTACTTTATTGCTACTAGAAGAAAACATTGCACGAGATTGCTTAGCCCAACAACACACAAGATAACTGATTTTGCTCCCGATGGCCATGAAGGCTAGCTAGGCCTGAATCTCAATAATCAGTATCAGTTGTTCCTCAAGGGAAGCTTTTAATCCATTGACTTCGAAGAGATCCAATATCCCTGAAGGAATCCAATGTTAACCCCCCGAAGGAGTCCTATAACTCCTGAAAGAGTCTAAAGTGTTAACCCTCGAAGGAGTCCAATAATCCCACGTATGAGATCACATTCATGAGGAACCAAGTCATCCTCTTCATGTCCAATTCAATCAAATGCAACAATCATTTTTAATTCCTATTATCATGTAAATATAGATTTATACTTCATGCAACAATTAACATATAATATGATAACAATAACTTAGGAAAATAACTTTTGGTGTAGGGAACACGAACATGGTTCATTTCCATCCTCGACACAACCTGCATCGTGTGCAAACACGGATCACGTCAGTCATTCCGGTTCCATATTACTCCTTCAAGTAGGGTGCGACCGCGTTGGGGTAACATGGCTTGTGTTTGGTCGAAATGACCTGCATTCCAATTCAATTCTTAATTGGCCGATGATGTGGTATGCATTTGGGTGATTTAACCTGTCCTGTATGATGTCATTGTTGTTCGAGGAACATGGTTCGCGCTTGCAAAGAACACAAACCATTTCCTAGTGGTTGAATATCTGGTGCTATGTGGTTGCCAAACACGGCCCACGTCAAGGGGTGACACGATCCGCATCATATCTCTGATGTGACGACAGTGCGGTGGTGTTGTCCTCGCATGGTACACGTCAAGGGGCAGCGCGACCCGTGTCTAGTTGGCCAGGATCCTAGGACAGGACCTGCATCCTGGCAGACACGACCGTTTTCATGAGAGAGCGCGATACATGTCCTTGACTCTATTTATTCTTTTCCTAATCCTAATCCTATAACTTAACCTATCCCTCCTTTTATTATTTTACTATTTATTTTTATTTCTTAATTTTCTTGGGTGTTACACCAATAAACAAATTAGATGCATATAATGAAATTTTAAAAATTCTCAAATGTCAAAGGTATGTAAAATATTATTCGTAAAAACATAAGGCACTATCTATAAGAATGATCAATCCATGCACATATAAATTCATAATTCAAAATGTCCTTTTTAAGAAACATATAGGATCTCATAAATAGATCATATAAAATTATATGACATGTTGGCATCTTTTCTTTTCATTTATTTATCTTTATTTATCATATTCATCGCTAACATCGTGGTATCACATTACATATTGATGCACAATAGGTCTCTCTTTAGATCATTACCCCATAGAGCTTGCTCATTTGAGCCACATAATGATTTCATTACTTAGAAATCTCGATCGATGAATTCTCCAAGTGGCCCCCACATATTATCTTTGTTGAATCTAGGATCCCATGAGTGTTTTGATGATCACAAATTTGTAAGGGAACTTAGTCTGTACTAATGAACTTGTTGAGCTGAATTCTGTAACAGGTTGAATCAAGTTCAGAATATGAAAGGTCGACCGAAGATAAGAGAATGGACGACTCATGCACACAGAAGCAATATAAGAAGTTATGTGTGTGCAGTGGGCATCCTTAGCATATAGAATGGTCGACCAATATTGAAGAAGAATGCATGAGAAGAGGGATCAGAGGTTGACCGGTCGATCAAAGATAAAGGAAGGACGACCGAAGTAAAGGGCTTAATGGGAGAGATCGTTCGATGATGAGAAATGGGCGACTGAAGGCAACAACCCTACCAACCAAAGATGGAGAACGAGCGGTCCAAGGAGAAGTGGACGCCCAGAGAAGACTTAGCTGAAGAAGGAGTCTTGGCTAAGCAGAGAAGAGGTCGCTCGAAGTTGAAGAGCGAACGACCGAAGATCTGAGGATGAAGGCAATGGACGTCCAAAGGGCTCAGGGTGGAGACAATGGATGACCAGTAGATTGCCAAGGCTGAGAGTGGACGTCCGAGAGCTCTGGTGCAGAAGCAGTGGATGACCAAAGCAGAAAGCATACAAGAGAGTGGTCGACCGCAGGTTGAGTGCGGACGATCGGTTGACATCAGGTGAAGACAAGGATCGTCCGGAGTCTTGGTTAGAAGACAAGCAGACGTCCAGGAGTTTGTCAAA